>UXGC01000586.1:0-81782 GCA_900480045.1 Eurytoma adleriae | reverse complement strand
AGGCTTTCCTATTTTTGTAGGAGAAACACCTGTATACGAAAAAGTAGAATTTCCTATAAATTTTTAGGAGAGTCTCCACAAATTTTAGGAAAGTTTCCTAG
Source organism: Eurytoma adleriae (assembly GCA_900480045.1). Taxonomy (NCBI): domain Eukaryota; kingdom Metazoa; phylum Arthropoda; class Insecta; order Hymenoptera; family Eurytomidae; genus Eurytoma; species Eurytoma adleriae. The sequence goes on along the minus strand of UXGC01000586.1, from coordinate 81,681 downwards.
ATATTTCTATCAGTGTAGTAACTTTTATATTTATCGAGAATGTACACCGGACTTTTGAATAATATTTTATTGCTGAAAAGTTGTCAAAATATTTATTCTACTATTAATTTGTAATTCAAAATGATGGCATAGCAGATTTGAAATGTATTCGTTTTTAGTTGCAAAAAGCTGAAATGTGCTTTTCTTCCTTAGCAGCGACGATATGAAAAAATAAAGTTTTTGACAGATATAATTAAAAAATAAAGCTCACAGAGTAAAAGATAATGTATGATAAATTAATATATAGCGGAGTATATTGGGAGGGGATTAAAACGAGACTGCCGGGTATAATAAACCATTTCATAAAAATTTAATTTAAGAATATTAATTTCAAATGAGTATACCGTAAATAAGAATTTTTCTTTTGAACTCTAATTCATTCTACTTAACATTTTAAAAAAAAAAATATTTTTATAATTAAATAGTTTCAGAAATACTGGATTGAATGTAATGACAGACCTGCAGTGAATAGGGAATCTGTATAAGTAAAACATCCGAAATACAGTTCATCTGTCAATGTCAATAATCAAAATTGACTTATGTTAATTAAGAACGATTACAATCAGTGTAAATAAATGTTTGATTAGATAATAATTCATGTTTCATTATCTCTTTTGATTATCAAAAAGTGTGTGATTATCAAAGAAATTTAAATAATTAACACGAAAAATTATAGTTTGTTAACTTAATGAATTTTCATTTTAAAACATGATAAGATAATGTTAAAAAACTTAAACAAAATGTTAAGTTCGTAGGCTACGGGAGGGGACGCGCGGTGAGAGGGGATCCCTTCCCTCGCCCCGCACGAATGAGCTATCCAACCTCCTTAATCATAAAAAACTTGAAATTATTTTTCCATTACACCAGTTGAAAAATGTCGAGATTCCAGAAGCAGAGAAATTTGTACGCGCCCCCGGACTTGTAACGTCTCCTGCGTAACCCGTTTCATCTTCCATTTATCCAGGCCCTCCCCCTCCGGCTCTTTTATTATTAAGTCAGCGGGGTCTTTTTGCGAGCCCGGCCGCGACGTGAACAGTGCGACAAACTGTCTGGGGCGTTTTTCTCCGAGGCGAGGAAATACGAACGAGGGAGCGAAACAAAGTGGATGGCGCGAAAGTATATAAGGGCGCGCGGGGGGACAGCGTTTTCCAGTAACCCGTGAAGTTTGGCAGCGGCTCGCCCGGCGGATTACCATTATAAAGCCCGAACTTGGAGATCAGTCAGTGCGACTCGGAGGGAATTTCCTTCCTGCGGGAAAATGAACGCCCCCCGACCTCCCGCCTTGTACCGGCGCCGAAAGTTCCGGATTGAAGCCGCAAATATATCATGCTACGGCTAAAATTTTCGGTTTCCCCTTTACCGCGCGCGCTCCACTCGCAGGTATTATTCGCCGAGACGACGCTCCCTTCGCTCGCTCAAGGGGGCCGCGAAATTTCCAAGTCCGAGATTTCTCGGGATGAATTTTAAGGGGCGACGCGACGACGGGCAGGGCGTCGCGACGCGGGAATCGCGCGGGCGACGGGGGAGGAAGCGCGGAACCCAGTTTCGAAGTGAATTATGAGTTTTAACGGCTTTCGAGTATTATCCTGTATTTGGACTGCGCGACCAATTTTCCGGGCTCTTGATGAATTCGACTGTTTTTCGTCGCGGACGAGCAATTCTCAAGTTCGCCGGCATTTTTACGGCGGGCTACGGGCGGCTCCCACCCCGGCGGATCCTCCGCTCTGGAAAATTTCAAGAGCTCCGCCGCGGGAAACAAAATATCGGCGAAACGACCCATATATTTTCTTTCGCCGCTGAATTAGCGCCGTGTTTGTGGAAGCCTCGTTTTATTGTCCGCGCTCATTCACAATTCTGCATGGAAGTTTTTTTTTTGTGCGACGAAAAAAGAGCGCCTATTGTATTATCGCAAAAGCTTTTACGCTGTTTAGAGAGAAATACATTTTCGTGATACTAAAATACAAAGCAAACAGTTATGTGTGGGGAATCCTTTAGTATTAGTATTATTTCATTCAAAAGTGAACAACAACGCAGAAGAAATGCGTGTACAAAAGACTTTCAGATTTTATTAAAAATGTATATTGAGGGAATGGTAATAAAACTAAAGATATTTCGTAGAAATTTTTATATTTTTTTCTTTTCCTTTTAGTTTTTTGGATAAACTTCAACAAAGAAAAATCTTTTGTCCTCACAAACTCTGAAATTAAAAATATTTTTTTCTTTCTATATCGTTTTTTACGGATTTTGTACGTCTTTTATACGTATAATTCTTCGTGTTTTTATATTTTAAAATTGCAATTGCCTTTTTAGAATTTACCTCACAATATTTTATTTATTTTTTTATAATTATAGGTCTTTTATAAACAGAATATCTTTTCAAAGTTTAAAATGAAATGCGTTTATATATCGTGTGTTGAAATAACAGCTCATTTTTTAATACAAAGAATACTTACAAAAAGGGCAAAAATACATATTTGCTGTTTTCCACTGCTATTAGTTAATCGCAAAATGAATGGAAAAGTAATATTTCTTTCTGGTTCTAGAAAAGCTTTGTTTTGAAAGCCACATAGTTTTTTTTAGATTTGCTAAAAAATGTTTAAAAATATCATACTCCAATTTATAGAATTTCCATTTGTATTCTTTTTTTAAATAAATAAAAGCGTATAACGCATGAAAAATGCAGCGGTGCAATTTTCACGCTATTTTGCGCGTTTTCTTCCAAATATTCTAATTCCGCTGGAATTTCGGAGAGTACAGAAGCATTCTCAAATTAATTTTAGGCTTAGGTATGCAGGGAAACTTGAGAGAGTTACAAATTCTAATTGTTGTCGTGATACATTATTTGTTTGCGGAAATTTCCAGAACTCGTCAACCTGCTAATTGTATTTTAATTTTAAATTTTAATTAAAATCTTATAAATAGAAGTTTTATGAATTCATTAAATTTATAAGTTTCCGATGCTTTTCCTAATAAGGATTTTAATTTAAAATATTGATCAACCAAAAATTGTGAATTCATTTTTAATTTTAATATGAATGTATTCATACGTATTATATATAGATGATGTGAACTGTTAATGAAATTCTGAAATAATAGCTTTTGATAGAAGGTACTTTATGAAACTTTATTATTTACGCCTATGTTTCATTATATAATTTCTCATCCGTTAATTTTATACACAAAACTTTTATAATTAGAAGGTACAAGATTTTCATTATCAGTACGGGAGAGTGATATAGATTGGAGCTATCGAGGGCGGGTATATTGGATGGAAGTATCTTGATGGCAACGCAAAATTTTAAAAATTACGTTTAAAAAAAGACTAGACCGAAGACCTTACTAACGAGTCCAATAAGTTGACCTGTGACAAAATGCGCATAAGTAGTATACATTATACAAAAATATCATAAAAAGTATTTGTGAACAAGAATGATTTTAATTAAATCATGAAAAGATTTCTTGATTGGATTACTACAAAACTTGTAGTAATTGTGCTTACTGCGTATATTCCAACCCAACAGCATTCGAATTTGTACAATAACTAATTTTCCAATACAATAATTAATACTACGTTCACAATAAAAATTGATATAGTATTAATTAATAATGTTCTCTACTGTTATAATTAAATTCATTTAATCGAAGAATAAATAAATTGTTATATTTAAGTAATTATTATCAAAGAAATTTAAATTAATTAAAATAGAAAATTTTAGGTCGTTAATTTATTCAGGTACTATTAATTACATTATTTCCTTTTAACATTTAATTTATCTGTAAATGAATGTAAAGTTCAATTTATAAATAAATTAAATGTGTGTTTACGTGTAACCGCTCGCATTTACTCGTATCATGCTAAATTAAAACGTTTATTTCTCAAACTATAATTTTTAATAAAAAACAAAATTTCTACAAAAATTTACTAAGCGGACATTATCCGAAGTAAAAACCTTTTATGGAGTGTAATTCTTCACTCTCGTTTATTTAAATAAAAAATATTTCTCATTTCAATTACCACTAAAGTCCATTTGCGCGCAAAAAAGCTCCACGCAGTAAATTATTAAATATTTTTGAAAGAATTGAAATCCCGCGCATTCAAGAAACTTTTATCGAGATAAATCTTAATTCCAGCATTTTATTCACGAGCGTAAAAGCGAAACGAAAAATAAAAAGCGCACGCGGGGGGGCCTTTCATCGCGCCGCTATGCGACTGCGTACAAGCATATCGCGAGAGGATCGCGGCAGTATATCAGTGCATTACGAGGTCGCCGCGCGAATATCGAACATAAGGCTATTTTTTGCCGGCGTAATGGGCTTTATTATGCCGATGGCACTTTGCCGCTCTCGCGGCGTATTGAAATGTAAAGCCGAATCTTCGCGGGCCGTAAGTACGCGCGCGCGCGCGCCGCGATAACGTTACGCGCGCGTAAACACGACGGCTGAATATAAATTGCCGTAGTCCCGCTTTGGTATCGGCGTATTTTACAGCGAACCCTCGGCACATATTTTCTTTTTTTATACCGCGGTGGGTCCGTTACGCCCGAGCCGCGGAAAATGAAATTTTTCCCCGAATATTGAAAAAGTTCCCGCGCGCGTGTGCGTGCGCGCGCGTGTACCTGTGCGCCGCGCATCTCTCGGATCGCTTTTTTTTTATAACGCCACCGCGTGTTTTTCACGTGGAGCTGCGCACAGACGCGGGCGTCCCTTTGCGAGTCCAGGAGTCGCTTGTATGACTTTTTAACGAGTTGGGAAGACTGCAATGTCATCGGAAGCAATCCGACGGGTTTTCGTGATTGGTCATTTAATTGAAATTTTTCTTACCAACTTTTTATTGGAACAGTGTCATTTCAGCTGGAAGCGAAAGAGTTCGGAAGTTTAATTTAGTTCAATTTTTCTAATAAAATTATCCTAAAAATACCGTGGTTAAATGTTATGTTGCACAAATTTTTGCATTTTATTTATGCGGGACAAAAACAATTAAAATTTTTTAGGTTGAAAATTGTTTGATAAAGCTTTAGGAAGTATGATAAATTTTTCTGCATCTGTTTTATTTTAAACTTGAGAAAAGATAATTCAAAATTATATGGAATGTATTAATACGCAGTGGATAATATTATGATGGGTTCATCTACTGGTTGATTAAAGAATGCATATTTAGCATTCGCAGAGATGTCATTTCCATGCTAATATATATCGTCATACCTAACGCAGAAAAGCCATTTCAAAAAAGACCTATTTTAATTTGCCTTTTTTTAAGCATTAGACTATTAAAGAAAAGTAAAGTAGCTCTTCTAAAACCTAATAATAAACTTAGGGTATGATACGAATGATACCTCAAATTTACCAGGTTCTGGAAGAATTCACTGTTCTCAGTGTTTTAAAGATGGCAAATTAAAATTGGCCTTTTTTGAAATGTGCTTTCCTGCGTTAGGAACGACGATATGCACTTAGAAATAGAATCCTGATTTTGTTTTTAAATAAATGAATTTTAAAATAATTGTTTAAATTTCTTCGCGTTAAACAGCTTTTCAAAGTTATTATTAGTTTGTTTAAGTAATAAGTAAAGTGATACAAAAACTCAAATAAGTTAGCAGTCATTGTTTTTAAAAAAGCACTTTTTTGCAACGAAAACTAGCTCAATTGAAATCAACCGCGAAAAAAGCACTTGTTGGAGTTTTCTCGGGAAGAAAAACACTTTTGAAAATGTTGCCTCTCCGATTTCTGGAATTTAGCGAAAAGTATTTTTCTTCTGGGAATACATGAAAGGTACCTTTTTCGTGGTATTTGTGCTAGACTTCTCAGTGAGTAGTAAATGTGTGTAGTTTTTCTCCGTTACACTTGAGCGTGATTTTCTCTTTCGGAGCGACAATATCGTAGAACATTAAACAATTTTTAAATATTCATTAAATTGCAGCATACTTTAGTAAACTTGGTGATTTACTGCAAAAACGAAGCTCTGCATTTAAATTGCTTTTTGATACACCAAACTCCGACTTGATCAGACGTATATGTACATTCCATTACTATTCCGCGTTCGAGCAAGTACTTTACTAGGTCAGCGTTAAATGGGCGCCATTAGAATAATTCACCTGTACGTTCGTTATTGAAAAATATAAAATAAATGTTGACGAGACGAGCGTGAACCAGCGTTGAAATTATAGATGAGCTAAGCGGATGGCACGTCGCCCAGTTCGCGGAAGCAGGCGGGGGGGAGGGTACCGGTGCTTAACGTAGCTTCTGTTTAACTTCGCGCTCGCCTAAATTATTCACGCGCCGGAGAAAGCGCAAGTTTCGCCGGGCGCGCACGCAAGACGAGCGAGCGATCCCCACGTCCGGCGCGCGCGCTCGATTGAAGCGGTAATAAAATTCATTCGCGCGGCGTTAATAGTAAACGGCGCCCGCGAGCCTCGCCCCCTTTGAAACTTTCACCGCCGCTTCGCCACGCACGCGCGCGATAAAAATTCAATTTTAATTAAACACTCGTCCGCCCATCCGTCGCCTCCCACTTTACGCCCCCCGGCGTCGATGTAAGCACCGGGGCCGTCCCCCTCCCTCCCGGCGATCGGCTGAATTCTTAAAGCCGAGAGGGACCTTCGCGGCAAAAGCCACGGATATTTCATCAATCATTCAATTTGCGCGGGGGGAAAAAAGCGCGGACGACCGGGGACGCGGCATTATGCAAAGATGGACAATTGGAATATTCAATATTCAGCGTCTAAATCACTCGGGGTATCCCTGCCCCCCTCCCCTCCGCGCTCAATAAAATATATTCACCGCGCTGGAGCCGGAAGGGAGACGGGGGTGGAATCTCTCGCCTCCCCCTCTTTTTCTCGGCGGCGGGACAAAGCCCCCCCGGGCGCGCGGGGTGCGAAGCCCGCGGGAGGCGGCGAGCCGCAACCTTAAATTCTACTTTGAGCTTGACCCTCGCGCGCGAAGGAGAGAGAGGGGGGAGAGGTCGGGAGACCCGGCTGACCTCCTCGAAGCTGCAGCAGCTATTATTCAGTGGATTTCGCTTTAAGAATCCGTAATGCTCGAATTGCCTCGTAGCTTTAAATTTCTCGTCTCCCGCCCCATCTCGCCTCGGCAATCAGCTTATTTTTTTTCTCTCTCTTTGTTGTCTCGAATAACGGGGAGGAGGAACTTATTGAGGATGGCGATAAGCTGCGCGCGTGCGTGTGCATAGGTGTCGGGTATTACGCGTTGATGGGCTAATGTAAAAAGCGCGTCTTATATCCGGGTTAGTAGGTTACGACTCGAGCTTTGTGGCCTCTTCGCTTTTTTTATGTACCTAACAATGTCGCTCTATATCAGCGGGGGGTTAACAACCTGAACGGTAAGCAAAGGAGATAAATGTCAATCTCCTTTAATGATTGCAAATATTTACATTTTATTCAGCGGCGCGAAATTCAATTGCAAGGATGTAAACGATGAATAATTAAAATATTGATTTATGGACAAACATTTCACTTAATTTTTCACGTAGGTGAGAATAAATTAATTCCTTCCACTGAGAAAAAAGTCTAATGATAATTTTATTATAGACCCTAGTAAACCTGAATATACATTTCTTTTTTTTATTTATTTAAAAACAATTTCTAGAGTGATCGATAGCCGATAGTATAGTATCTTCTTATAATAAAAAGTAGTAACGTGTATAGTAAATTTTATTTAAAAAAATGTTCTAATGCCCTCATAGAATAGTATACTATAGTAACTTTCGAAGATGATATAAAGGCCATTGTTATTTTGAATTATTATTATATTTGTACAAACTAGATGATCTACACACTTTAAGATGATTTCTACTATAGTTTTTTCTCAGAGTGTACTTAAGAATTTTTCCACTTTTTCAACAAATTGCTGGTCTTCTACGTTTAAAAAAAAAGTACTGTCTCTAAAAATAATCAGCTGCTTCATTTAGATTTTACTTTTATTGGTCTAGCATGAGTAACAGGGCGTCGCATCATCAGTTCGGATGATCTCTCGCACAGGAAATGAAGCTTAACGCGACAGAGGTCAAATTCGAGTGAATTTAGTAAAGAACACAATAACATTGACGAGTCTGAGAATTGGATCGGACTGCTCCGTTCTTTTTTTTATACCGAGGCACGCGTTTTGCCTCTCGCTTTTCCGCCTTCCCCGTCCAACCCGGAAAGGCCTTTTTCTTATCCCTCCGCCGAGGGGTACTGTTTCTCCCGATGCCGTCGTCTCTTCCTCTGTCTCCCGACGTCCCCTTCCTCCTACATTGTCTCCTCGGCTCCCCCTCCCCTCCCAGGCCGGCAGTGCCGCCCTACTCACCAAATAAATGATACTACCGTGGATTTGGGCGGATTTGTCCGAACGAGAGCGTTATTTGTTACGGGACCTGAATATCGCGTCCTTGCTCGTGTAAGTGTACAAGCCAAATCCCTAAGAGTGAAAATTTCACCCTATGGTCGAAGTTTGTCTTCTAGAATGCTCCCGCCGCTTTATTGTTCTAACGTTCGCTTTCAATAGCACGGAATTAAAATTTAATCCGATTCACTCGCTCGGTTGGTAGTAAACGTGAGTTATGCTCTCTACATTTTAATTAACCGTCAATACCTTTAAAGCAACTTCAATATCGTTTTAGCGAGAACTAATTTTTTAATGCGGAAGTGTAACACATTTTGGTGTAAACGTATTGCTTGAAAGATATTAATTTTTCGACGTTCAATCTCAAATCGCTTATTTCATTTTATTGATCTAATACGCGTTCAAGCGATCTCAGAAAAATCAAGCGCGATCAATATTGATAATTGGCGAGTAACTATTAATCTACGTCATTTTCCTGTTTAGAGATTGGACTGGCGAAGTTAGCGCGAAATTCTCGGCTAAGTGTTAAAATTAGATCACGATGTTAAATGGTTCGTATGACCGACAAGACATTAGTTTCTGATAAGCTTAGATGAAATCTGCTGCCATTAACTTTTATTACTCAATGAACTACGTAACACTTTAGAAGCTCTAATAATAATCCGGTAATTTAATAATCACAAACAATCCGGGATAAAAATTGCATGCCATTTTATGACTACGTATTATAGCTACTTGTTCGCGAGTAAACTACTAGCAACTTGCTTTTATTAGATGTAATACAAATTGTAACGACACTCTACTAACAATGAATTCATTCTATTTATTCGATTTTGCAATAAAAGGGTTTAGCTTCAAACTTGTTCGCACAGAAATAAAATAAAATGAAATTTATGATCACCAACATTTGCTGATACGTTAAAATTTGAAATTATTACTTTAAGTTCGAATTTTTACTGGTTAAAAAATGGCTACTTCTTAAACAATATTTACTATGTTTTATAATGAAAATTATTATGTACGTAGTAAAAGTTGCTGTGCCTTATACCAACTGTTCATTGCCTAGTCGAGTCTAGTAAATTTACCACAATTTTTTTCTCCGTGCAGTCATTTATACATTTACATTTTCATTTTAATAACTCATAATGTTAAAAAATGTCATTACTTAAGTTTGTGGACAAGCCAATTATCTCAACCATTAAAAACTGCACTGTCCACTTTTAAAGTTTTAATTTTCGTCTTGTTAATTTATAAGCGAGTTTTCCAGTTAATGAATACCGCGCAGCGTCGAAAATAGACGCCATTGAAAGTTATGTCCGCGCGGCGTAAAAAGAAAAATTGTCTCTAAACGAGTCGGAAACGCTAGCACGTGCGAACGATACACGCAAGATAAGCGAGTTAGAGAGAAACTGCCTTTGCGAAACTCGAACGACGTATATAACCATACGTACACAGTCGCGCGTATGGGTACCAGATCGTTGACGGTGAACGGCAAGTTTACTTTGAGATGAGCCTCGGCCGAAAGTTGGCTGTTGCAGCAGTTTGTTTGAGATCGAATTGCAGCGCGCGGATCGGTATATAGCGCCGATGGCCTCGAATAAACTTCCCGATCTCCCCCCCGCCGCCCGAACGCCGGGCAAATATTGGATTCGCCTGCGTGCGCGATTATGTTAAATTTACGCGCGGGCGCGTCGCTCCTCGCGCGTACGCACGCCGGCATAATAAAAAGGAGGGGACCGGCTGGGCCAAACGCGCCCAGGATAATTATAAGGATATTGACGGCAGTCGCAATTACCGGCGCGCGTATAACGGCGCGCGGCGAGTTTTATGTCTTCTTCAAAATTTAATGGGCTTTGGAAAATTTAATAACGTCCCCCGGGGCTTCGGGGAAAATGCTCGAATTAAGAGGTCATAATTAGAAGCGTTAAGTGCGAAATTCGAGCGGTCTCCTCGGGGTTAGGCATGAGTGCCCCTCTTTTTTTTTGTCTCGTGTAATCCCCCCGATAAAATTCGTTTATTGCTTCGGTGTTATTCTTATTTTGATTGGAGCATTTCGCGAGGCACCAACGCATTGTATCCTGTAAAACTAATTCAGTGAAATTCACTGAATCTTCAGTGAGGATCAGGGCAAATCAGTAAAAGTAACCTGATCTGCACTGAAAAATCAGTGAAATTCACTAAAAATTAGTGAAATTTCACTGAATGAGATTTGCAGCGCCGAAGCTTTTATTGAAATTTCCTGCATTTTTGTGTAGCGTTTTTTCTCATCTTATTATCGTTCCAAGTAGCAAAAGTATGTGCGACTTAATAACTTCGATATTAAAAAAATTCTGCTCGGGAGTATTTCGCGTTGTCTGCAATGGAAATTACGCTAAAAAGGTTGGCAGTCAGAAATCGCCAACTTTGGCTATTGGATTCTTTCGCCGAAGTTACAATGTAAAACTTAGCTTTTTGTATAAGAATTCAAAAATTGATTCCCCGGCGAATAGCAAACTTGCTCGGCGGGCGCGGTATACACAAGCCGACGCGGCGAGTTTCCCCGAAAGGTCAAAGTTAAACTCGCCCCCAGGAAAAATCCGTAGTCGGACCGAACTTTTCGCGGCGTATCATTTTTATTATCATCGCGTACAATAAAACATTGTAAATAATTCACGAAAACAAATCTCCAGGCCGTGTGGCACGTACCAAACGGCTGGCATAATGGAAGCTATCAACCGAAGGATTACTGCTCGCTTTTATTACATCCCGGGGAGCTTACAGACTTGTGTTTTAAAAACATGACGACCCGCCTATGTTTTTGTTGCCCCGGTCCCCGTACGAGCGCGCGTACATCTTAATGCGACGTAAAAGCGTCTCCGAAAAATTTCCCCCAAAGTTTTTCAATAACCCATTCGGTCGGGTTAGGGGGGCCACTTTTACGAGGCGAACAAGATGGCGCGGCTCTTTCCGCCTCTTCCACTATTAATGAACAATGGCAGACGGAATTTTTACGAGGCTCGCAATATCCCCGCCTGCCTCCGCGTCCCGTTGCTCCGGGATACAGATTGCGCCGTGCCGCCCGGGGAGAGACGGTTTTCCGTATTAACGCGCGCGGCCCGCGCTATTGATACGCGCACCGACGCAGCGGAGGAAAAAAAGCGGATGGAGAAGCCGGCCAAGTTGCTTCTCTTATATACCTAGCGCATCGGCGCTGCAAACAACTGGCGGGGGGGGGGGGGGGAATGAAGCGGGAGCTCGGACCGAATGAGAAAAGTCCGGCGAGCAGTTAACTTTTTACTCGGCGCCCGGGATCCTGCCCTCGCTCTGCTTCTTTTCTACCTGCCTACATCCACTCGCTTCTTACTCCCATCTTTAGCGTGTACCTACCAGCGAGATGAAGAGATCGCGTCATTCTCGCGGCGGTTGCTCTCTGCCTGCTCTTTTTCATCTATTTCTCCTTTGAGCTTTTTTCCTTTTTTTATTACCATTATGCTCGAGTTTTTTCTACGTACTTGGGTGTTCATGGAACTTTATGAGAAGTTCATGGTGCTGATGGAGCGATTTTCACGTATTCGATAAGTCGTTAGAAATTTATTTTTTTCGTACCTAAATTTTCATAACTTAGTGTAAAGGTTGCTATGTGCATTACTTTAAAATCTGCAAAGGAAGGTAGGCAAGAATTCAAAATCTAAAGTACTGTTGAATGGTTATTAACTGATTGTTGATTACAAATTGGTGCGATGCCCTCATAATAGTAAGATATGACACACCCATTATCTTCACTCCTTGCACCTTGCATGCAAAGAGTAAGCAATCAGTCTCAAATAACAATTATATATTATATATATGTTAAATGTATACATGGGGTATTTTATTTCCACGTTTTGATAGAATAAAGGAAACAGTATAGAAGGAAAGGGTTGGGGTAGCTCAGTAGAATAGGTCCCTGTCTGACTACCCGTAGGGCTAACTACTGCCTCCAAACCGGCCTATGTCAGCGAATTTATTGGGTTATTGGGTTATGGAGATCATACTACTGAATTACCCCTGTCCGACTAAATAGGGACGTATGCTACTTAGCCAGAATCCTCCTGGCCCTTTGGCTGACTAAACAGGGACCTATTCTACTGAGCCACTATCGTCCTTTGTAAATTAAGAAAATAGTCATTGAGATTAAGTTTGGAAAAAAAAAATATATTTATTAATATATTTATCACTAATAAATTTGGAAAGGCTTCTAAATTACGTTAAAGCTTTACTGCAATTTTACGTTTACATAGCTGATTCTGCATGGACTAGGTCGACTTAATGCGTTTTCCCTTTAACGAGTTTCTTTTTCTCATTTGAAACACTCCTTTCAAACAAACTTACTACTAAATTTATTCGATCGCAATTAATTTATCTATTTGAAAGTAGAAAATGTATTAAATTAAAAGGAACACGTACTACTATGAAACAAGAATAGCAGGGATGCTCTACCATATAAGCGATGCAGAGTTCTCGCCCGCCTCCCACCTCTGGGGACGTGTCTCGCTTTCCGTGTTCTGCTTTGATTCGCATCATTCAACTGCGGGTTGAAGGCTGCGCCCGGCAGCGGCGGTGCGACGCTAACTAGCTAATTACAGGGAGCTTGGTGACGAGTGCATGAGCCCGTGGACGAGGCGAGACCCGAGGAAAGGGAGCTGCCGGATCGACCTAATCACAGGCACAAAAGCACTCGGCCGACCTAATAAGTAGGCACTACACTAAGTCAAATTTGCGATTCGCCGCACAGGAGGCTGAAGAAGGACGCCAACCTCGTTGAGGGAAAAATGCGCGAAGTGAAGTACGTACCCTCCTGGCTCAGTGCGTTTTCACACAAAGAGGTGAACAACTTCTTTTTGGGTAAATTCTTTTTCTTTTTTTCGAATTTTTTCGTTGTTGCCCCCTGGTTATTGTTTAGCAAACATGAACTAAACTAGTGAAATGTTGACGTACCAAAAAGAAGCGAAGAAAAAACAGCAAGTTCATTCAGAGCGAATTTAATATTCTATTAAACTTACGCGTCGGAAACTTACAGCAAACTCGTTATTTACTTCAACTCACCTGCAACAAAGAAAAAGTTTTTAATTAGATAAATGTTTGAATGCAAACATAAAGAGGGATATTAAATTTTCGAAAGAAATTTAGTTCGCCGTTGAATTCGCTCCGCGAGAATATACAGGTTGAAACGGTAGTTCGTTCGTGAACAAAAAAATCAAGAATCGCAAATTTGCAGGGCTGACTTTGAAGAAAAGAAAGTTTTCCCTAATTTACAACCGGACGAGCGTATCTCGCGCACAATACGAGGAGGGTCAACGGGCAGAGAAAACCCTAACAAAATAGCGATCCAACGCTATCCGGACAAACGAGAAAAAGCGGCCGCGCGCCCAACAAAAGATCCTTTTGTATTCACGTCGAATGTTTTTTAGCCTCTCATCCCGCTTTTTTTCTCCGTTTGTTATGAGGCCGACGGCCCGCGCTGACGCGCTTTCGCGCGTTTATAGGACCAGGCGGGGGCCCTCATGCCGGGCTAACGACCCGGTCCCGCTCGGCCTATCGGCTCTTTTCGGCGCGATTTCCTGGCCGGTGCACCGGGCGCGGTCGGGTCGAATCCGATGACGGCGCGCGAACGGCCCCGACGACTTTCGATGATGCTCGGCGAATGAATTGTGCTCGGCGCGCGGCGATCGATACTTTCAGCATTCTTTTGCGCCACGCTTCAATTACTGCATTCCCCAAAGCCAGCCGGGGAATGTCCGAGCGAGGGAACGAGGTCGATCGAGCCCACCGGCGCGATCCGCTCGCTCCTTTTCCATTTTTCCCCGCGCGCGCCTTTTTTGCGCGCACCACCTTTTCGTGCTTATACCGCAGCGTCGACCTGCCTCCCTTCCCTCTTTTTCTCTCTCCTCCTATCCCGCGCGTGCCGGCGCTCGCAGTTTTTCGACACGCGGGACTCCCGATTCTCTCTGTCTCTCAATTTCACCCTCGCCGGTTATTATGGTCCGGCCCTCTCAATTAGAATGAAAATTTCTTCCCACATTCGCTTCCGCTCCCCGGGGGCTTTTTCGTGTGTGCGAGTGTGTGCGCGCACTTGCGGGTACGCCCCTCCTGGGACGACAATTTTTAATATTCCTCCCGGTGCCATTAGCGTGTTTTTTGTTTTTCGTGATAAATGATAAGTCCACTAGAACTCTTGCTTAGCCATTCTCGTTTCGTTAATTTATCGGGTAACACATTTTGAATCCTTGATTAATGTTTAAGAAGAAAATTATATTAAACAATTTTCTTCAGATGCTTTCATTTAACCACCAGTTTTTCTCAACAAGCATAAGAATGTTTCATTCAACGTCAATGCGATAGATGCTTTTTGAATATGTAAATAATGAAATTAACATAAATTTAGGCAATAGTTTTATCTTTTAAAACATATAACTCTTCTAAACACTATAAAAAATTAAATGACCATTGCTGCGCCAAATTATAAAATAAATTTACTTGATACAGTACTTCAGATAAGTATAAATAAAAAAGATTTATTATATGTAAAAAATGCGAAAAATAATTGAAAATGATTGATCCATGTTGTTAATAGATCGTGTTAACTGATAATCATTAAATTAATTACAAAAAAATCATATATATATGTTTGGCTTGTAAAATTCATAATTCATCCTAAAGTCATCATTTATTCATTGCCTAACATGTATAATGTTTGTGGAAAAAAATTCTGAATTTTTAACAAAACATTGGTACGGAGTCCTGCTTTAATCAAATGTCGCCATCAACATATACAGTACGAGTTATTAAAAAACATGCTGCTTTAAAAACAGAAAAGAGGAAAAAAAAAGAGATGATAACTTCCAAATTGAAAGGCAGAGCGGAAAAAGCTGGCCCGTTGGTAAAACGTTTTAATTTTCCCGGCCGCGCGGCGCATTTATTTTTCATTGGGAAATTGAGCATTTGATGTCGACATCGAAAATCAGCCGCGCAACCCGCTCGGCCCCCGGCTACCTCGCAGCCCCGGCATCGGGTGTCAAAAAGAACAAGAGTCGGATAAAAGCGCGGCGCTTGCTCTGGCGCGGGGTACCAGGGGGGGCTAGAGCGAGCGAGGGAGACACATCGCGTGTGGAGCGAGAAAGAGAGATAAAGAGCGGACTCGCGGGCGACAGATAGACGAAAAATAAGCTCGGTCGGCTTTATGGTCACTCGCGAATCCAGCGACGCGGCCGCGCCCGATGATTTTTCATTCCATTGTGAGCCCTCGTACCCTTTCTATCTCCCTGTCATTTTTATCGGGGTATTTGGCGCGACACGCGCGCGCGGCCGCTCTCTCTGGCTCCGGCCCCGCTGTCCCTCCCCGTCATTTGCCCCGCGTCCGCTCGATTTCACCGGCGCGTTTATTTCGCGATGCAGCCGGCCGCCTTCGCCGTGGGAATCCGCGTACACCCGGGGAAGAGCCATTAGCGCTGATCAAAGCGCCGCGCGGAAAAACAAAGACCGCTCGGATTGTGCGCCCCGTTAAAAGGCCAGGGCCGGCGGAGGAAGCCCGCGCTGTCGAAGGTTTAATAGCTTCCCGAGGCCCCGGCACGTGCCGGCGAATTAGGCTGCAGCCAATCTGTTCGGCGCGCTTTTTTTTATCGCGAGGATGAGCGGCGATCGCTTCAAACTGAGCTGCACGCGCACGTGCCGCGCCGCGGTCCACGTGCCGTCGCGACCTGCACGTACGTGGGCGTCTTGCTGACCTTTTACTGCTTCAAATCTGGAGAGCTATATTTGACGTCAGATTTATTCCGTTTTAATTGACGTTGTTTTGTCAATGCCTTTGCATGCACTCGTTTATACTTTTTCAGTATTTTTTGTGCAACGATTTCAAATTAGAAACAACTAGACTAATTTTTACGGACGGAATGAAATTTCAAACCAAAATTAATTAAAAATGATCCTGTGGAATAAGGCGGTAGTTTTGCGCTCACCAGTTGCTCGACTCTTTACATCATCTTACTGTTCAAGAATGCAGAATACTTTGCATGCAAAGCACTTTGCACGTAAGGTATGACCGCGGCTTTTATTTCTTCTACAGGAAACGAGTGTTTATGTCGAAAATAACTTGTAACGCATTTATAGGTACGTGGTTTTACAAACAGCATGTTTAGACTGGAAAAAGAATGTCGTTAAAAGTTTTCTACCTTAAAAGAGTATTGGAAGAACCCTCGAAATATATTACACGAACTTTAAAATTTAGTTAGTGAAAATCTATAAAAAATTAGTGTAAAATGGTCCACTAATTGATTATTCGATTAGTCCATTTAAGTGTTTTTTAGTGCCGAACACTAATTAAAATATAGAGGATTGAATTTTTTGGTATTATTTATATATTAACATTACACTCTGTAAAATGTCAAAATAAAATTCTTGATCATATTTATAGTAAAACGCTTCTCTTAGGGGATGAATGTAGGCATTATAATGATATAAATTAACACTTTGAAGCTTGATAACTTAATTTTTATTTCGTTTGATCTACCAAAATTGTAATATTGTCGAAATTAAGTAGGTGAGCTAGGAGGGTTCTGGCTCAGTAGAGTGAGTCGTTGTGTGGTCAGACAAAGGGCTAGGGGGATTCTGGCTCAGTAATATAGGTCTCTATTTAGTCAGACATGGGTGGGGGTAGCTCAGTAGAATAAGTTCGTGTCTGACTACCCCTAGGGCTAACTAGTGCCCCCAAACCGGCCTATCCCAGCGAATTTATTGGGTTATTGGGTCGTTGGGTTATGGAGATCATACTACTGAGTTACCCCTGTCCGACTAAATAGGGACGTATACTACTGAGCCAGAATCCCCCCTGGCCCTTTGGCTGACTAAACAGCGACCTATTCTACTGAGCTACTCCGACCCATGTCCGACTAAATAAGAGACTTATACTACTGAGCCAGAACCCCCTAGCCCTTTGGCTGATCACACAACGACTCATTCTACTGAGCCAGAACCCGCCTAGCTCACCTACTAAATTACAATATATGTACAATTTATAATTATCTAATGAAAATCGAAAAAAGTAAATTTATTAGTTGAACTTTAAAACTAAACAATTAAAATGAGAAAATAAAAATCAGTATAGACGATGAATAATCTATTTTGTAATCAATTACAATCAGTAAAAGTAAAAAGTTATTATATTTTTGTAATTTTTTTTTATTGTCTGTTTAAAACTTATATACTGTAGACCTCACGTCTTGTCAACTTGTAGAATAACTCATGCGCCTCGATTCTAAGACTACATATACGTATGCAGGAATGGGAATAAGAATAACAAAAAATTAGATTGCATTTCTATCTACAAGTGGAATAAGACGAAAACCTTAATCTTCGTTTTTGCTTTAATTCGTGTTTAAGGCTCAAGCTAATAAATTGGATTTAATACTTTATGTTACATAGATATTGAAAATTTATCAAACATTCGAGCAATTTATACATCAAGTACTTTACTCCATTTATACTCATTTAAATTTAAACACAGTTGATTTAGTAAATTTGTTTCTGGGTTTTATAAATAAATAATTTAGTAAATACTAAAATATGCGTGCATTGTATTAACAATTTATTTGTGTAGAATGAAATTTGAACATTAATTTTACAAAATTTAAATGTAGTTGTCAAATTGCACTTAAAAAGCAAAGTAAACGTTCCATCAATTTGCTCTAATTCAGCTAAAAATCTCAATCTACACGCGAAGGTCGCGCTTCGCCAAAGGTCGCCCCACGCAAAAACAATGAAAAAAAGTAAGCACAACCAAGCAACAAAGAACGGACTCGCGCAATTACGCCGCTCGGTAAATGCGCGAGATAATTAAAAAATCGCGAGTTTCCTCGTAGGCGCGTCCGCGTCAATGTAGCATCCCGCGCGCACACGCACATAGAAGAGGACACAACTGGCCCGCATAAATTATCGCGCGGGCTATTCCACCTCGCAGCGGCTGCATTTTATATTTTCCAATTACAGGAATGAGCCGTCGAGGATCAAAGGAAGCGCTTTTCGCCGTGCGCCAAATGAATTGAAAATAAAAACGCGCGGGCGTCCCCGGCGGGCGCCGCGCTAAAAGGGGGGAAGCGAGCGACGGAAAGGGAGCCGAGGGAGATAGCGCGCGACGCTAGATGGCGAGATAACGCGCGTGCGCCGGAGATAAGAACTTTTTTTTTTTTTTTTTTGAAAAATCGCATCTACCCACAAAGCGAAAGGAGGGCGGGCCACGGGAAAAACACGCGTCGCGTACTTTTCAGCAAAATGTTTTGATACGTATTTTTCCGGGGAGAGCCGGCGCGCGCGATAAGGGATGTAAATGTTGTTTCGAGTTCTTTTGCCGTTCGTAAAAACGGCTTGCAAATGCGCCGCTGACTTTGTTAGAAACCGTCCTGAAATTCAATCACTCTTGTAACGCGCGTCAAAGGGAAGCAACTAAGTTACTGAAAAGCCTCGCTTCAGTTTCCTTTCAAAATACTTTTCTATTTCTATTCGGAGTATTTATCTTTTGTTCGCACGGGTAGTATTTCATTTTTTTTCGGATAGGGCACTAACTTTGAAAAGGATCTAGCCAAAACATTATTGTAGTCTGGATTAAATTTTACCACGAAAACTTGCTCTCTGCTCCTTTTGTTTTTTTATTCGCAATGAGAAGATTATATCTTAAGCGCTTTTACTTTATTAAAATTTACAAAGTACACAGAGCTGAATTATTCCGTAATTTCGTCCTCAATCAAAGTTACTCCGCCCGTACTTAACTTCATCCGTTCTATTTTCAAGGGGCAATGAGGTGAGCAAGCATGCGAGGCCGGGCGGCAACAGAGAGCAGAGTGGGACCGAGGGGTGAAACCGTCACGAAAATGAGTCTCCAGGATTGTCGCGCGCAAAAGAGAAAAGGCGGAGGAAGGAGGGAGACAAGCGGGCGTGGAAGCTCGCTCGCGCCGGCAAAGGACTCGCAAAGGACCGGAGGAGTACACTGGCTGGCTCGAGCGAGCGGCCGGGAAAATTTGTGTCGCGCAACTATGCAGGCCCGAAGCGACGCGTGCACGCGCGCATATGGGGACGCGCGCGCGCGCTTAAGGAGCTCCGGCGAAGGAGCCTACCTTCCAGAAATTTATCGGCGCACTAAAGGCGACACGCGCACTGCGCCCCGCCTCTCGACCCCGGAATTCCCGCGGGTTTCTTTGTTATTGTCGTTTATCAAAGCGGCGCCGAGGCCGAAAAGCGATGAGTGAATAATTTAGCCGCCGCGCGGGGAATTTATTTTTCGGAGGCCAGCCCGGGAGCGTCGCGAGCGTTTCTTTTCGACGCGTCGACCTTTTGTGGCGCCCGCCTGCGACGCGCCCCGCTGAATAACGCACGCCGTTAACGCCCTGCATTATGCAACGCCGGCGGATATCCACACCGGGCGGTAAGTCTTTTTGCGCGACGGGAACACATGTCGCGCGCTGCGGCGCACGCTCTGTCAAAATACCTTTTGCAAGGAGCGCTGTTTAAATATTCGCCGGTGAATTAAAACACTGCGGGATTCTACGTCCTAGATTCTAATTTAAATTTTTTGTTAAATTAATAATATCCTGGCAAAAAATAGGAATTTCAAAAGAATTGTTTGGTAAAATTATTAATTTTTGGATTTTAGTATATAAAATAATTTTGGCAAATTTAATTTTGTTTTTTGTATAAATTTTTCTTTTTTTTATGCTTGTATACAATAAACAATAAGCTCAACAGACGTACCAATTAAGATTAAATTCAAAATAAAATTGTAAAGAACATTGAATTACTAAACAAAATGCTTTTTTAAGGATGTGTAAAAGTTTAGTCACCTCGTCTGACCCAATTCGTCACATATCTACTTAAGTGCGAGGCTTTTTAACTATAAAACGCATTATACACTGCATCAATAAGTTTATCAATTTCATTATTTCACAGTACATTGTACTTGATTACAAATCATTTTTTTTATGATTTAATACAGCAGAATAAGCCAAGATTAAACAATATGATTTCCTGGCGTCTCTCGGTCTGACTATACTCGTCATATACTACTAGTCCGTTTAGCTATACTAGTTAATGTCTTTAATATAACTCAATGCATTAATCAGTTTTTCAACTTCTACTACTTCTATTGCAAGGCGATTTTATTTGATACTTCCATGATTTTTTTAACAACCAATTCCAAAAGAATGTCAGTTTCAATAAAAAAAAATGAAAAATGTTATTTTTAGTGGCCATGTAGTATCAGATACTGCAGGTCAAGGGCATGTAAACGAAACGTTTTAAAGTAGATTAAATGAAACAATGTATAATTCTTGCTGAAACCTTTTATCGTCTGGAGAGTAACTTAAAAAACAGAGTATTCATAACATTTTAACTTGACAATATGAGATTACTTTTTTGTGTATGAATCGTTTTTGCTTGTAAAAATAATGCTTTTGACGTGAAAAGACTCGAACGTTCGTTATTGTTAGATGAAGGTGCAGGATTAGAATGATCTACGACGAACCATTGGATTAATTAATTTATTAATAAGTATCTTCTTCAGATCTTTAAATAAATAAATTATCGCATGAAGTTCATCAAAAGAGTTTGAATTATTTCCTTTGACGAATCTCATGCAATAATTTCTTTATTTAAAGCTCTGAAGAAGGCATTTCTCCAGTTGCTGAAACGTCAGATTAATAAATTAATTAATCCAGTGGTTCGTCGTAGATCATTCAGAAATAAAATTGAAAAAGTAAAAATTTATATTGTCATACTCTATTTACATCTAAATTTGATATAATACTTATATAATAATAAAATATCCTACATTTTACAATAGAAATTTCTTGATCAGCAAGCCCCTCTACGTCTTGTCAGCTCTAAGCCATAAAATCGGACTTCGCTCCATAAATGATTCACGGGCCCAGGCTCGCAATATTTTTACATGTTTACGCGGAAGTATTCGATAATCGCGCTTGAATTTCTCCAACTTCCAGCGGCGCGCGCTCGCACGCCGAGAGACATACTTCTCTCCACCTTCACCTTCGAGTCGAACTTTTCGCCCGGCAAGTTTCCCTCGCGCTTATATGCCTCGCAAATACGAACTTTTCCGTCGAGCGATTTACCAAATTGTCGCGGACCCCTAACGATAGCTTTCGCCCGCTCGCGGGAAAAGTAAATTCAATTCACGAAAGCGCACAGAGCGACTACCCCGGACGGCGGGGGGAGAGAGAGACAGGAAAGAAGTATGAATACGATAGGAAGCAAACACATTCCGGCGAGGGAGGGACCAAGATGGAAAGACTGCGTTTGCGCTCGGGACTGTCGTCGGCAAGACTACTCGTCCTCGTTCTTCCGAGACACTTTTCGTACACCGGTTCTCCAGCTGCGAGTGGATACAAAGTAAAGTGTCAATTTACCTGGGAACTCCATTTGACAATAAACTGGAGGGGGAGGGCAAAAAAATGTCGCGACTCCCGGGGACGAGACGCGACGTTTACGCATGATATTGCAATGGAATTTTCGACAATTTCGAATTATTGCGCCGCTGCCGTGCAGGA
The DNA here is from genome assembly GCA_900480045.1 of Eurytoma adleriae. Taxonomy (NCBI): domain Eukaryota; kingdom Metazoa; phylum Arthropoda; class Insecta; order Hymenoptera; family Eurytomidae; genus Eurytoma; species Eurytoma adleriae. Next base: position 59,746 of record UXGC01000586.1, on the reverse strand, counting down.
TAGGTACCGGCGCGCGTCTCCCGTTTCCGCCCGTCCTGTCTTATATTGAGTCGCTGAAAATTCAGCGAAATTGAATTTTACCGTATGAAATGGAACGCGAGTGGGCGGTGTGTACGTAAGCCCGAAATTAGTGGGCTCTATTATTCACGGACTCCATTCCGCGCTTTCGCAAGCGCAAACCATTTCGCGCCGAAGCCGGAAACCCCCCCTGGTTTTTTCAGAAATTGATGTATTGATTAAACGGTCGCTTCAGCTGGGCTCGTTTTAATGCGCGCAGAATTTTGGAAAAGTTTAAAAATCGAATTTGCGATTTTACGAAAGTACACACCGGCGAAATGTACGTGGCAGTACGTTTTAGTGCATTTGCGGTGCAAACATCATTGAAAATTTTTCGCAGCAGTGTAAATATTCTTGGCTTTTTACTGCTTTCGTTTTAAATATAAGTCAAAGTAAAGAATAGGCTCTTATTTATTATCATTTCATGCCCATTCCAATGAGACAAGCTCAAGAGCAAGGAACCTCAAGAGAGTTGCTCTCGCGGCCAATAGACGGGTGCACTTTTCTTTAAAAAAAGGAAGAAGGAAAAAATGGTAGACTCTAGAGACGGGAAAGCAGGGTGGGAGAGATGGACGGATCCTCGACTATGAACGGCTTATAGTCCGGATTATGAAGATTAATCAACTGCGGAAGCTCGTCGAGGCACTAAATTGAATCTTTAAAATACTGGGCTGGCGCCTCTGATTTATGGCTTTGCGCATCGCTTTTGCGTCCCTCCCTCTTATTCTTTTCAACTCGTCGAGTCTTAATATTCATTTTTTTTATCCGCTTTGATTTTCTATTGACAGTGACCAACGGAGAAACTACTCGGAGGCTGTTAGTCAATTTTTACTCTAGGGGATGGGCAACTGCTTCTGACAAATACTTTTTCTGCTCCGTTTCTTCTTCATTCACCTTCACCGTTAAAGAAATTTAAAGATAGATTAATAATGTTTGTGCTTTATTTGTTACTTGTTCGGAAAAAATGTGTACATAATAGTTAGTAACATTTAGTACACTGAAAAAAATTAATAGGTTCAACTATTTTTTTGAAATTACTAAATATGTTAATTTAAAAAAGATGTTTAGTTCATTCAAATAAATATTTACTTGTATGTTATGTGTTGATTAAAATTTTTTTATAAAAGACAGGTGTCTTATTTGTTAACATAAAGTAATAATTAATTCGTTACAAAATAGAAAATTCAAAATGCTGTAATTAACGCGGGAATTTTGCATCAATACACTATAAAAAATGTCTTTGTAAGCTAAAATCTTTTGTTGCTTTTTGAACGTCGCCTCAGTGTTGTTTGGGTGTTTGTTTTCCTGCTGTCAGTTGCGCGCAAAATTAAATATCTCTTTAGCCAATAAAAAAACAAAGAGGCGCCATTCTTTGACATCGGCCTGGGATGAGAGCTGTGAAAATCCGAGGAGCACCGACTGGCACTTCTCGCGTTGCAAAAGAATCACGATAGTTCTCACATATAATCTCCGCTCTAAATCTCATTTCTCCCGCCTGTCTTTTTCTCTATCCGTTGTGTTTTATGGGAATAGTTTTATTTATATTAAATTGTTATCTACTCATTTCAAATAAGTGATAATGTACTATCTGTGACACTACTTGTAAGATATTTTAACTCTTTCATTAGTGTACCATCAGTTTATAAGTGACATCATCACATGAAAGTGATCCTTATTATTTTATGCAATTTCTATCTTAAAAAAGAATGATAGGCTAATATGAAGCATTTAAATAAGACTATACGTAATGGATAAATATGACAATTGAAACAGTTTTTCTATCAATTTACTATTTCAATTTAAATAATAATGATCAAAGAAATTTTGTCTGTTTAAAAGATTAATGAAATCAAGATTAAATTCTCTTATTAATTGAAAGTTATAGAACAATAAATTTAAAAAATGAACGCCTTCTGATTTATTTTTTACCTTAACAAATACTTGTTAATTAGTGTAAAACGTATTTTCTGAAAAAGAATATTATTTATAAACTCAAATTTCTCAATTTTATTAAAAGAGCATAAAAACATTGAGCGATAGAATATAAGAAAAATGATCTGTCTGTATATAAAATCGATCGGTTTTCTATTTTTTACAGATGATGATGTTTTTTATATTTTCTGGTCCATTTAAAAACATTTCAAATCTCCGTGTAAATATTTTCTACCGCATACCGTAACATTCCAAGTATGTTTCGTTTGTCTGTTATTATCTCTTATAGAAAAGGACACAAAATGTTTTAAATAATAATTAAGTCAAAATACAATAAACCATATCTTATATTTTGTATACTCTTATTTTTAGAGTAAGAAATTAACGCGAGCGCAGCGTTGAAAAGATGCGAGAGCACTGGAAAAGAGCCTCGGACGAGAGCGCTTAAAAAAAGTCGAGGAGAGAGAGACCAGCGCCTAATTAATTGAAGCAAAATACGCGAGAGAGTTAGATACGAGAAAGAGCAAGCGGCTGTTTTGCCTCCCACCGTCGAAAAAATAATGTTCGGAGCTAATTAAATTTGAGCCTCGGCCTTTTTCCAGCCCGCGCCCCGGCGAATCAAACGAAACGGATCGCCGTTTGATTCGCGGCCTCGGCGCCGGCAAAACAAGAGTCCTCGAAATGAAAGGCGCGACGAAAAAAAAAGAGAGAGTCGGAGGACGGGGCATTAATCAAATCTCCTCATCAAGGCGAGAGCGAGTTTTTCGCTCTCATAATGAAATATCGAACGGCGGATGGGCAACGAGAGGAGGAGAAGGGGGGGAAAAAAATAAGAGCGCGAGCTGAAACAAAGGAGCGAGGGCGCGAGTCGGAGACGCGTCCGTCACTTCCGATTATACCGCGTGGCTCCTTCCCTCCTTATCGCTTATCGACACTCGCGGGGCTGCGAGTCGTCACCGTCGCCGCCCCCGTCGTCGATGGGCTTCGCCTCTTGAAAATACGAAAGGGAGATAAAAGCGCGCGGAGCCGTACACAGGAGAGATAGAGGCGGGAAAAAAGGGCTGGAGAGGAGAGAGGCCGATAATTTCGCGAAGAGGAGGGCCGCGTCTTCTCGTCTCTTCCTCCCGCGGACGGAGAGGGGGCGAGGCGCACACCGGGCCATGACGTCGCTCAGCGGGAATGACAGTTGACGCAGGAGGTTAGTTCGCTTTCTCTCCTTCCCGCCGGTCCCCGGTGTATAACCCCGAAACGTCCCTCCGCCTATCGCGCCACCTCGGGAGAGGAGGGACTTTATCGCGGACTCTTTGCTCGACTGCGCGATCCCCGGCCGCTTTTTTTTTCTCCCTTTGCCTTCGACGCCTTCCTTTCTTCGTCCGCGCTCTCCTTTCGATCGGGCTCTCGCTCATATTTCTGCAGGCTCGCCGGCTGACGCCCGCCCGGGAGGAGATACGCGTCCGTGGAGAGGGACAAAGGGGGGGCGCGCGGAATGTCTCGGGAAGCATTTCCAATTTTAGATAAGCCCCGGCGCGGGAAATTCGCCGGGAAATAACGATCGCGAAAGGGCTCCCGCCGCCCCGTTCTTTCTTTCGCTCGTCCGCCTTAATGAGCTGGGGGCGCGGGGTGAAACGAGGTCGAAAATAATTGTTTCTACCAATTCGCTCGGCTCCCGCTCGAATGATTTCGCGCTTATTTTTGCGGTCCCGTTAAAATTACGTCCCGTCTTAAGGCCGCCGCGCGAGCGGAATGAAAACATTCCGCGCATTTGTGCAATGCTAAACGGCGCGCATATTTTAAATTCGTAATTTTCCTTCGTCTTGGCCACTTTTATTTCATTTTGCTTAACTGCGAGCTATGCGGATTATTCGAGTTATCATTCCCTTATGGACGAGCGTTATTAATATCAATTTTATTCGTTTACAGAAATCGCATAAATTATTTACGAATTCGCGAATATAGAAGTGTGTATTTTCATCAAATGTTTATACATTAAATAATAATTCGATGCTCGCGCGGTATTTGAAAGATTTTTTAATTTCCCTATGGTTAAATATTTACTTTGTAACTAATTAGTGATATTGCTGTTAAATGCATAAAATTTGCAAAATCAATTTGTTGATAACATACCGCGTGGTTTACCGAACGAATGAGCTGCATAAAGCTTAGTTCTCGGGTACTTTAAAACCGTACGTGAATTTATCCTTCATTCGCTAGATTTTTGCGGCGAATTATTATTTATCAGTCTCGGGGCGCTGCGGGTTGGTGGTTTCGAGCCTTGCCGCGATTTATGTGCATTTCATTATCGTGGGACTCCCTTGTTCTCTTCCACCTTCTCCCTACTCATATTTTCATTCGCACTGCGCAGTAAACTATTTTCCATTTTTTTCACATAAATTTTAGTCCAATAATTCAGTTAGTTTTTTTGAACATTTAATTACTTATTGATGCAGCACTTAATTACTTATCGATTCGGACTGATTAGTTTTAAATAAAATATTGGTCATGACATAGTAGTATATGTTAACGATGTGAATTTATTGAAATACTAATGCAATCATGTGTCATTTATAACATGATAATTTCTAGAAATGAATAGCTAATAATTAACGTGTAGGTAAACATCATGCTAGTTCCTAAAATTTAATTTCCTGTGATCCAAATTAAATTGATAGCCAAATATTACATATGTAGAACAGCTTATGCATTATTATTGCGCTCATTAACGAGCATTTCCAAATTAGCGTACCTAATTGAATAAAGAATCCTATTGACATAATAGGATGTCAAACTTGTGCATTATACTTCATTACATTTTTCAAATTTCTACACATTAATTTTTAATTGTTTTATTCATTACAATCTCATCACTTACGTATAAAAAATAGCGCCCTCTTCGTAAAAAAATATTATAAACAGGAAAAATCGAAAAAAAAGTGTCAGGCATTTAATAAAATCGATAGGTCCCAGCATCCCCAAGCCTTTATTACTCCGACAAGACATTAAACACATCCATTTACAGGCAGATTATGAAAATATCATTCCGCGCCGCGAGAAAAGGAAAAGTCACGGAAAGGGACGCCGAATATCTCGCCTAATGACGCGTGCGATCGCTCCGGCTCCCTCCCTCTGGCGAGCCAGCGAAAAAAAAGGACTAGGCATCCAAAAGAGCGCGGCTCGATGGGGCGAGCGATAAGCGGGGTGCGCTCCCCCCGTCGAAATAAAATCGTCGCGGGTTAGCAAAGTAGAAACGCGGCGATAGCGGCCCCGGCGAATCGAAAACGGACGCGACGCGCCGGCTTTATAGCGCGTCATCGCTCAAACCGAAGACAAACAGGACTGACGGTGGGCGCGAGCGTTTGTGTTTTCCCGCGGTTCGGCCGGGCAAGATGGATGGCGGCGCTTTGTGCCGGGGAATTTTAAATATTCGGGGGCGAAGGGGTGTAAGGGCCGCACGAGTTTGGCGGGCGCGCGAGCTATGTCGTAATTATGAAGGAATGTATTTTTTATCTTATTTTTTTTTGAGATGAATGAAAATATTTATATGATGTCGAGCTCTAGTATGAGAGTGGACATTGCTCATTAGTTTGTCAAATATTATGAATGGATTAATTGATTAATTTATCTAATATTAACATTGTTCATCAACCTTTAAATAATTATGCTAGATGACGCAATTATGCTTTTTCATGCGCATCTATTTGATTAATTAATAATGTTATTCGATAATCAAGCTCTGCATGTGTCCTATTAGAATTGATTAATATTGTTTTGATAATTATTCACGGCAAACAATAAATTAAATCTTTTCTTTTCTATTGAATTCAAACAATCTTCTTTAGCTTTCGGTCGTTTGTTTGTCAGGTTAGATTAATTAATTAATTCATATATTAGAAACAATTGAACCGTAATTTATTGTCTGGGGTATTGCGCAATCGTTATTAATGCACTTTTCAAATAACAATAAATAATTAGGCGAAGTGCATTTTTAACTAAAATTTTAACTATTCCTGAAGCTTTCGAAAGTATCTTACACCGTAACTGACATGAAACTGAAAATGCAATTTTCTTCATAGTTCCGAACATTCACGAGCTTTTTAAAACTTTTTTATGGAGTAAGGTAAAGATCGAACATTACTTTTACTGAAAAGTTTTTTAATGAATACTGAAATTTTTAGCCTTTTGCTGTAATAGCATAAAGCTTATCAATAATGGTAACGGAACTTTCTCTTTTCAGCAGTTTATTATTAAGCAAGATATTATATTTATTTTGCAGTAATTGTTATTTTATACCCTATTATAACGTCTCGTGTAATGAGAAAAGCAAAAGTCAAGTTTATAAAAGCTAAAAATTAAACTTTTATATTGTACCTCAAACAAAAAGTACTTTGTAAATGTCTATCAAAGATAAAATATTTTAAAGAAAAATGCACTTCAAAATATCGCGACGTGTGGTATAGTTTTTATTTATCCCTTTAGTTTTTTTTTCATTCGATGTAGAAATAAAAAACATATTTTTTCCGCGTACAAAATACAACAACTTAAAGTATATTTTTGTTACTCAATGAGTAACAAAATTTTGTTCACAACTCCGTAAAATGAAACAAGATAAAAACCAAACGGATAATAAGCATCTAAATAACATATTATTCATGGTTACCGCCAAAAAGAAGGGTAATTTTTTTGTCGCAAATTTCTCTCTACGAAACGAACAGCCGTCCACTATATAAGCAGAAATTCAATTTTAAATGCAAATTCCACAGTAAAACTGCATTTTTCCATTTAACCATTTAATTCTCTACGTAACCAGGGTTTATTTACAACGATTCGCTAAAGTTTAATCCGAAATGTCTGCGAGTGCGGGCCCGGCCCTTAGTGTCCATTAGATTTCGAGGAGATACATACCGACGTAGGGACGGCGAGTTAATCTAGCCGGCAGCGAGCATAAGTGTGGAGGCACGCGCGCATTACCCGTACGGCTGACTCTTTAACGAAAATCGCCGATCCGTAAAGTCGGTCGGTTACGCGAACCTCCGGACCGGATATAGAGGCTGCTACCAGGGCGTATACGTATATATGCAGAGATGGGGAATCGCGCTGCTCTTTGAAAGCGCCTCTGTAAACCCGCGCGCGGCGCGCCCTTCCCTCGCACTCGTATGTCTCCCGCAAACGCGAAGCGCGCGAATAAAGTCACGCTGGGGCTCCTATCCTATCCTATCCGCCGCTGCTACCTTGACTCGATCTACCTCTATAGTCAACTCTAATGCTTCGGCAGCGCAGTTTTTCCGAGAACTACTTTTTTTATATAATAATACTTTGCTTTCCTCATACGATTCCGAATTAAAGAAATTCTGAAAAATGCATCGTTCTCTTTAAAACGGTATTTGGAGAAAATGTTTGACTGGAGATTGCGATAGTGCATGTCGATTTTATCGCAGTCTGTCCGTTATCTGGAAAGGAAAAATTTTTTCACGTAAAATTCACGAAAAATGTAGTTGAAATTTTCAGTAAAATTTTACTATATATATAAATGCGCAAGATAGAAGGTTGAAAGGAATCGATTCTGAAATAGTGCTACCAATAATAAACTAAAGTCAGCGAATTTCTTTGCTTTTGAAAATTAATCCAAATCAAAGCATATTTTTTTGAGTAATAGTCATCTTTTCAGAATAAATTGTTAGTAATTACAGTGTTATATCGTCGTTTCTAACGAAGAAAAACGCAATTCGAAAAAGGCCAATTTTAATTTGTTATTTTTAAAGCTCTAGAGAAAAGTGAACTCTTCTAGAATCTGGTAAATTTGAAGTATGATTCTTTTCTATAGCACTTAAATAAAGGCAAATTTCGAAACGACGATATATAAATGCACTGCTGTAGATTTTTCTCCTTGTATTTTCTTAAATAAATCAAATTTACTCTGAGGAAAATGTTGCATTAAAAATTATTATAGCGACTAGTAAATTTTAAATAATGTTAAATTCTTTTACAGTTGTATTAAATTTTACTACATTTGTAGCAAAATTCGCTAGTCATTGTACTATTTTTTTTATTTTTTCGAGTTTGCCCTCTTTTAGTAAAGACTACAGTAATTTTTAATGCAACATTTTTCTGCGTGTAGTTAAATGAGTTAACGTACGATTTAAACGTTTACTGAACTAAATTCAGTAATTGTAGAAACCACTTGCAAAAGTTTAATTTTCTTCAGCCGGGTATATTTGTTATTTGTTAGTAAGAAACTTAATTTTAAAGTCACTGTAAATAAGTGAAAATGCGCCTGCCAAAACTTCCGCGGAAAGTTTGTAGAATTTTGAATCGTTATACTTTAGGGAACTATCATAATAGAAGCTAAATTCTCATAAATAAATAAGTTGAAAATAGAAAATTTTCACTTTTCTCATAAAAAGCCCGAACTTATTAAAATTCTAAGCAGAACTTTACAAACTTTCCTCGAAAAACAAACTAAGATCGGGGACAAGCGTATTAAAATCAGCGCTTCGATTGACCCTCCCGCGCTCCCCGATGAGATTCACGTGTTTTCCATACACACTGTCTCCATCAAGCTCGCAGCCGGGTTAATAATACAAAGCCGGCGAGCAAACAAAGGAGAAAATCGTGATGGAAAGCAAAAGTTTATTAGTTTGAAAATGAGCTAATCCGGAGGTGAGGACGTGTCGCGCAAACTCGGCCAAGTGGATTACAAGAAGCCGACTGAGAGATTACGGCTAAGAAAATAGAGGGCGGCGAGGACGTCGATAAAGCAGCCGGGGTCCCCCGGCCGCAGCGCATAAACACTCGGCCGGGCAGAAAATGCTCAGAGCCGAGGCGGCCGCCTTCTCGCCCTACATGCGCGCCGCATCCGGAAGTGTCTATACGGAGCCGTTGACTCTGTTCCCTCTGTCTGGTGCTTTCAGCGGGGCCGATTGACGAGCGACAGTCGGCGGTGGCCGCCGGTTTGCGGAGCTCGCCGGGGCAGGAGCCCGAGGCGCCTAACGACGCCAAGGCCGATCAGGGCCAACACGCGCAGCGTCAACAGTCGCGCAGCGTCTGCCGGATCTGCCACACGGACCGGGCCAAGGAGCCCCTCATATCGCCCTGCAGGTTCGTACGGCTTGATGAAGCTCCCGCAAGCGCGCGCCTGCCGGATTGTCTCGCCGCGCTGTTGACGCTCTCCCCAAGGCGCAAAAGTGTCCGTTCCATTGGCTCCGATCGCGTTCGATTGCGGGCTTTGAGCGAGCGCCCCGGGATTTACACCCGAAATTGCGAGAGCTTAGCCGGCCTCTTTGTGCACCCGCGACGTTTTGATTGACAATTTTATTGAAACGCGACGGAACTGCGCGGATTTAATCTCGGCTCGACTTTTCGGGGGAAGGAAAATTCAACCTGGTGTTTTCGCGAGGATGGTAAAAATTTGAAACGTGGAAAATCGATATTTATTTGTCAGCTGGAGCTAAAAACGATTTTGTACCGAAACCTGATATTTATTCACTTGTTTATATTATGCGAACAATGAAAAGCATTGGTTTTCGTTTTTATTTACTTTGTAAAATCACACCCAATGTTGGTTATTTTTCCTGTTTTCTCTTGTTTATTTTTTATCACAGCCTATTATTTAAAATTTTTGTTTTGCCTTCAACAGTATAAAATAACCATTGTTTTTTTTATCCCTCAGGAGAAAATTTGAACATAAAATTTATTTGTATATTTTTTTTAATCTAATTGTGGAAAAAGAACGACAAAGTGAATGGTGCATAAACAATTTAAAAAATAATACGAGATATACAGTTAAATTTTGTTTTTAGTATATTTTTTCTTTTCTTGCACTACAAAATGAGTTGTTGTGGATCATAACAAACATCGAACATTTGACTGCTTGGAAAATACCTTATACCCCCTACCTATAGCATTAATAATATTGAATTTGCTTTATTTTAATAAGAAATTTTAAAAATGTTACTTTAACCTGTTATTCATTATTTTTAATTTTTTATCTAATTTCTTTCCACTTTTGCAATAATTAAAAAATTCTTTATTGATAATAATATATATGATTGATAATAGTGAGTTTTATTACTTTTTTATTTTCACGAGGAAGTAAAAAAACATGAAAATTAAACGGTTATTATAATTAACACAATTTGTTACTTAATTTCTTTTGCTCTTTTGTCATTAGTCATCCCTTAAACAAAGAATTCTCTTTAATTCTCCACTGCGACTAATTACAGCATTATATGGCAGAAGCTTTGAAAAGGAAACGTAAACACGTAAATCCATATCAAACGAATTTCAGCTCAAAGTTGTTTACTACTTCGAAAGTTTGTCAAATTGTCGCTCGGGCGATTCATTCGCGCAATCTTCCTTGAACAGCGTAATAACCGCTCAAAATCTTGCGCTCCCTCACATGGGAATGCCAATTAAACGGTTTTCACGCGTGACTCGGGCCGGAAAAAGATGTTTAATTAAGCGCTCCTCCTTCTCCCCCCCTACCCTGCTAATAAAAGCGCCTCTTGCAACTCGCTCGGCTATTTCCATTGAATGCGTGCGCGCGCGTTCCTCGGCGGATTTTCAAATATTCGCCGGGGCGGAGTGTTTCAAAGGAAGCGGGGGCGAAATCGCATTAAAGCCGAAAGCGCAAGATCCGGAGTGGGGGCCCGTTCGCGTATTAATTCCACTCAGCGAAATGGATGTTCAACGGCTGAGAGGAAACTCTTTGATAATTGGGAAGGAGAGCCCCTCCGGAAAAACAGGCGGCGTACACTTGACGAGCCGTGGGCGTCGATTTGTATCGATGGAAAAAATGTTGAAACTCGTCAAAACTTCCCGCTCAAAGGGGAGCCGCGCCCGGCGGCAGTTCGAAAGAATCAGCCTACACCTCGATCCGTCCGCTGTCTCTTTCCTCCCGCCGCTCCTCGAGTGGTCACGTCCATTATTTTCCTTCGATTTACCGCGGCGGGGTAACGGCTCCTCTTTTTCCTTCTTAATTCGGCCTCTTAAACTGCGAGCCACTCACTTACGTCTCTTTGAATGTCCTCCCGGCGGCGCCCGCCCTTCCCTCCCCCCGCCCTACTTTCGCGCTCCGGGCCCGAACCCTCGGGAGAAGGATCCCCGCTGTCTCCCCGGGCGACGTGCTCGCGCGCGACTTTTCTCGCTATTCCTCGGGAAGTTCGCCCGCTCCTTTGAGGCGGATCTCATTCGTCGCGGCACATGCATAAGCTATAGTGCGCGATGACGACGTCGGCGACACTCGGTTCTTCTTGTGCGAGCGGAAAATTCCGTTTGCCTATCGGCGAATTCGACGGGGAAAAGGGGACTGCTTCGCTTGCATTACCCCTGTGTGCACGGATTTAAAGAGCTTACTTTACGAAGTTGGAAGTTTAACTGCTGTTCGGATTAAAATGCTGTAACTGGAGCAGATATAATTAAAAACTGCGGCATCGCTTTCGCCGGGAGGATTATTTTGACTCCGAGAATTATTCAACTTTTGCGAGAGCAATTGTCCAAGTTCCGAAATACTGATGTTACTGGCTTTTTCGAAGTCCCAAGTTTCGGGAGCCGCTGAGCTTCCAAATTTCTTTCCGCGCTTGTGCTTCTTTAACCATTTTGATCGTATGTCTTTCACAGAGACATTAAGTTTGGAATGTATTCATAAAGAAGTCTCAAGGCGCGTATGTCTTGTCTGTATCTGAACTTACTTTTTTTTAATAATTTAGATGTAGTAGACACATAACTCGGGGTTATGAGAGAAAGAGGTTAAGAAAGTTGTAACCACACCTTACGATAAAAAAATGAATAGATCAATTTTCTCCAATTTGATTTTTCGACAAATGTACGTAGAAACATTCAAGTCTGATTTATCACAATTAATAGTAATAAAATAATTGTATCTCGAAAAAGTTACCGTCTTACCCCGAACTTGTTAATTTTGGTGCAGAAAAGGATCATCTAGCATTTTGTTAACTATTTATCATTAACAAGATTATGAGATGAGCCTTGAATTCCTACATTGTTTCCAGCTTCATTGTTCTTGGCTTTGCTCAAGCAGCCTTCTCAAATTTACTATGCATTTCTTTGTTTACAAGAATGGCTTAACCACAATCATCCATTGTTTCTTCACTAGCAACAGCGAATATTTCTTGCTAGAATGAAATTTCATTTTATGATACTTTATTGAATTGCTAGTTTATTAATAAAAATTAAAAAAAGTTTTAAATCTGAATAAAAAAAAAAGCAAAATTGTGGCCACACGTTGTAGCGAAATATCCCTTTCATAAAAGAATTCTTGATCACTAAAATTATGCAAATGAAAACTGCGCGCAAAAGAGTTAGAATTCTCTACAAAGTATAATTAAAAAAACGAATCAATGCCAATCATACTTTATAAACTTAATAGTGCAAATTATTCGTCTATTATTTCAAATTATTAATAATTTTTTATTAACGGTTTTAGACGAACCTGAGATCGATAGTTCGTTGTAAATTTTTTAAATTTTAGTCGGTTCTTAAAATGATGTAATTTGTTCAGTTTTCCCTTCGACTAAATCCTGGAAAACTAAAAATAAATTTTTTATTGATTTTTTGAAATCTGTTTTCCCTTGCGGTGACACAGTGTTCACCAATTTGCAGCTTATTAATTTATTTTATTATAAACAACGATTCGGTAGCTCGCTTCATTTACCGACAGTGTCACGCTGGCGAAAGTTGAAACGTAACTTTTTTATTTGAAGATGTAAGGGGACCCTGGGACACGTGCACCTCTCGTGCCTGGAACGATGGCTGAACCAATCCTGCCGTAACTACTGCGAACTCTGCAACTTTCGTTACAACGCACTCGAGACGCAGCGTTATGGATGGTTTGCTGAACTTTCAATAATTGACGGGTCGCTCGCGGCCCGCCCGGCCGCCAACTACCCGCTGGATATTATAATCGCTCTTGGCTTCCGATCGATGAAACTGAGGGCACCGGCCAGCCCCGGCGGTGTGTCCACTTAGCCGTTTTCGTTTGCAGGCTCGAGTCGCTGCGGATCTGGATCAATCACCCGCGCAACCGCAGGCACATCAGAACGGACATACTGATATTTCTCCTGTTGACCGTCTTCACCGCTGGACTGTGCAGCGTTTGTTTACTAGGTCATCGGGTGTCCCATGTTAACTTTGTCAAAGAAAATTATCTCTTTATGTTGTTTTTTTATTTTTTATTGCGATGATGCTTGCACTGAGAAAAAACATTTGCAGAAATTATCAGAAAGTTATAGTAGCATAGTATAGAACATTTTAGTTATTTTTGCCATTATTACAGTAGATTTTACTTTAGATTTAGTATATTTTATAAAATAACTACTCTAAAAAGTATATGAATTAAAAAGTTCTAAGAAATGTTGCAATAGTCTATTTAAATGTTCTCACAAAATGTCTTGTAGATTTTTAGTAATTTAAAAAAAATTATAGTAATTTTTACAAGAAACTGCTGCATTTTTTCCAAGGAATACAGCCTATGAGGATCATTTAAATAGAATATTGTAATTTTGGTAGAACTTTTTTCTTCAAATAAATAAATATTTATATTAAACTTTACACTTTATTATTTTTTACTATAATAAAGCTACTATAACTTTCTAGTAATTGAAACTATGATACTAAACCGTTACTAAAAAAAATAATAGATTCATTCCGTAATTTTAATAACAATTATTTTACTAGTTACTACTGTTGCCAAGCATTTAAAAATGCATTTTAATTGGTTCATTAGTGTATCCGGTTGAATGGTGTCACAATTGAAAAAGTTTCTAACAAGTTGTTGGATTTTACTAATATCGTAAAATCATCATCTGACTTTTTTCTCAATGTATAAAAAAGATTTTTTTATAGCAATTTTTCGATTTAGTACGTAAAATAGAATTTCATCGCTTCTCCCGAAGGTGGTGACAGTCGAGTAGCGCGAAACTTTATGCGCGAGATGCAAACGTTATTTTTTTACCAGGCGCGGGGAGGTAAAACTCCTTTTTACGCTTCGTTTTCAAGTCGTAAAATGAACTTTCCACCGGGGTTTGAAATTGCATTTTACGCCTCGAAAACGAGACGTAAAAACAAGTTTACGCTCTCGCGGTAAAAAAAATGATTTTTTTTTTAATTTTACCGTTACATTATTACGTTGCACGAGATGCCGCAGTTAAAGAGAGATTATTTTTTGAAGTGTTTTAAATATTTATCGCACCGCAGGAACGCAATACTTCGTTCTGGAAGGTGCACGGGTCGGCTTTTCTGAGACTTGGACCAGAAGAGCGATTGCCTTTCTTATGATGATTGTTATTTTGGGGTACGGATCGTCTGTTTATCTTTTAATAAAGGTAAGTTGCGTAAATATTTAACGGGAAGTAATTTTATCGCGTTAATTATGAAAAAAGCGCGACATTAACGTACTCCGCAGTAAATTTCATACTTTAAATTACTTACATTTCCAGTGTTAGCTTTTCATTTAAACGCGCATTAAAGCGATAAATTCAAAAGATATTTCTCAAAGTTACGCTTTACGAAGGGATTAATGAGACGGAATATCCCTTTTTGTTCGACTGTCCGTTTAAGCCGGGCGAAATGCATTCAAAATTTTATTTATGCGCATCCGCGAAAATGTTAGTTTTTTACGCGCGCGATCCGATCAACTTAACGAGGCGCTCCATTTGAATTCCAAATGAAATCTTACTGGAAATCCCCGGGCGCCCAAGTATAGAGTGATTTTTTTTCTTTACATTTTTTCCCCTCCCCTTTTCCATCGGGCTCGCTTATTCTCATGCCCGCTGCGGACGATCCCGAATCATACGCGACTATTTGCGGCTCACACGGACGCGCACGTACATCAGAAAACCCCGGATCAGCAGACCGGATTAAAGAGCCACCCTCGCGACGGTTTACCTTTCGCCTGCACGTCGGCTTGATTCGCTTCCTCCTTCCTCCCGCCGCTCGTTTCGGCGGAAAACCCACCGGAAAGTTTTGAGATTCCACAAAGTATTGCTATATCCAAGTTAGCCAAATTATGGATAAAATTACGGCGCTAAACTATTTATGATTGTTTGGTACATTTCGTTCTGCTGGCAGCATACTTTAACTGCTTAACCCCTTAGCTCCAGACATTGCTTATAGGCAACAATTCAAACCTTTATTATCAACAAAATTTTTAGTATGTATAAAATAAACTTATAGCTCAATTGCCGTAAATTAATAACTTAATTTATGACCTATATTATAGTTTATTATAGGACAAACAATAAAGAAAAGAATGATCGATTCTATGACAAAAGTGTTTATAAGATTCTGGTATCATACGAAGGACATTCCGTGCTACCACTATGTCATGTTTTCCCAAGTGATCTAAAGTATTTTAATTTTTTTATAAATATTTAAAAACAAAAAATCATGATTTTTTATCTTTTTTGCTTTTCTTCCCCGAATGAAAATGGAATAGTCAATGGTCGAAAAACAAAAGTTACAGAAAATTAAAAAACGAACAAAAAAGTTTTGACATGACTTGATTGAATCAGATCACTATAGTTCCATAGAAACACTGAAAAAAATTCAACGTTATTTGAAAATTCTTTATTGGCCTATATAATCTTTAGTTTGTATTTAGACATCGATGAAGCATAAGAAAATCTCAAAAAGAGATTAACTAAAGAATCTACATTCAGAAAAGATGTTGTGTGATCTTAATTGATAGTATCTTAATTTGACAGTGAAAAGGTTAATTACAGTTAGTTACTATAACAAGTTGACAGCGTTTAAAAGTGCAGCTATAAGCTAAAGTATACATTTACCGCACACTACAATTTTGGCGAAATACTCCCGAGTAAGTGGATGACACATCCTGGATAGATATTTTGAGGGAGACGACTACTTGGCGGCGGGGTAATTATGATTCCGGGGGGTGGAAATTCCATTAGACGGTGCCGTACGTGGGTTCGCCGGAAAATTGCGGCTTCAGCGGCTGGAAAGTGCAAAATATCCGGAATACCGCGAGCACTCAAAGTTTCCTCGTATACGCGTTTCTAATGCCGCGCGACACTCGTATAACTGCGTGCGGGCGCGCGCAGGGTAAACCGTGAGCCCGCGGAGGGGAGGAGGGGGGAGGCCACGCTTGACGACGGGGATAATAATTCGCGAAACCGGGGGCGTCTCCGCACGAAGCTGCTCCCCCGAGAGCTCGGCTTGCTTTTGCTAATGGCAACAAAGCGACTAGGAAGATTGACGGCCCGTTATTTAGTTTTTCAAGATGAGCTGCGCCGTTACTAGGCACCGGGAGAATGACGCGCGGAACGACGCGCAGTTTTCCGCCAGTTTGCTCTCGCTGCGACAAACTTCCGAGCCGCGGTATTCGATTTTAAGGGAATAACATTTTTCGTACTCGTTCTACTTTTATCTAAAAGTTTATGCAGGAAAGATAATTATGCAAGAATGTTTTGTGTCGGCTGAAACGAATTTTTATTAAATATTTAAACGAAGTTTTTAATCAACCGCAAGAATCAATCAGAAATTCACTCGCATAAAATCTGCTTATATTTTTCGCCCGTAGATTGAAATGTGTTTTCAATTTGAACTAGTGCATTTTGGCATAAATAGACTTATTTCAATAAACTAATTTATAGTTGAGAATTTTATAAATGTAAAATCGCAGAAGTTAATGTTGATAAATTGTTTGCTTTTATTAAAAAATGAAATGTTATATTACTGGAATATTCTTCGTTTATTACTCTTTTTTATTTTTCAAACGCTTCTCCATATTTTGAAACAAATTTTGCATAGCCAAAAGAAATTATTTATTTAAGAGATCTATATGAAGTCGGGCGATTGTTTTGGAAAAAATTCTTCCCTGGAAATTTGATAGAATATATACGAAATTTCGTTTACCTAAAATTCATAAACGCAGCTCATATTCTTCAACTTTGCTTTTCAATTATTTTTAGCCACCTAGGTGAATTTCAATTTTTATATGCTTTTAAAAAAAGAAGTTACGTCAGTAAGCAACAACTTTTTTTCCCGCCTTCATATATAATGCAGCCGTAGCCTTTTTACTTCTATTATTCAGGTATTTCTATATCTCTATCAGAGGATTTCACGGATTTTGTACAGAGTGTACAGAGTATTCATTTGACTGACGCTGTTCTTCAATAAATAAAAAAAAAGTCCCCAAGAATCAATATAAAACGTGCCTCCCATCCCTTCTTCGACGAAAAAAAATCAAAAAGGCCACATGGATTCAAATTCAAAGAGTGTAACGAATTCCGCGCAGTCACGCGGAAGGAATTCGTCAACAAGAGGCGCGCCAAAGGGTTAACATCGTTCAATTCATATTTTTGCCGCCGCGGTCAAAGCGAAGGAAAACGGGACCGGGAAATAAATAATACAAAAAAAGGGGATATAAAATGGTCAAAAGTATCTTTTGAAATTCGAGGCGCTTCAAAGCCGCGGGCGCAAATTAAAACGAATTTCGGACAAGCTGGCCGCCGCGTCGCTATGCGCCCCGAGCACTTAATTCATCCCGGACGCGGCAAAAGCGACGATCCGTCGCGAGGCGCGCGCGCGATTTTTTAGGTGCGCGTGCTCGAGATTAAAAATCTGCTCTTTCAACCATTCACGTACGCGCCTACGTGCTAACATTTGCGTAATACGCCGCGCGCGGATCTGGGGCTAGGGAGCCGTTACAGGAACCATTAGCAGAATGATTCAAAGAACTTTTGCGATGTATTTTTTTTTCCTCGCTGCGTTCAATTTGGACATTCAACTTTTAACGTTTACCCGCGCATCCACGCGCAGTTGCTTTCTGCAAACATTTTGTGATAAATACGAAAAACTTATTTTTTCATCTGACATTTTTCATTACTGAATTTCAACTTTAGCGGGTATAGTTAGTTTTATGTAGTATGAAGTCCACGTGAAAAGGGAATTTTTACTTACAGTAAAGTGCATTGCGATATGATAGAATTACAGCTTCGAGTTAGGATCGAGAATCTCGATTTTAGTCAAAAAGTTATAATAAAACTTCCAAACTTTGTATTAGCAAAATTAAATATGCACAGTTAGAGAAATTTTCTATAATAATTATCAAGAAATTCCAGATAAAACTTACTATGTAGGAAAAAGCAGTAATCGGGGGATGAATCGCACTTCATTTTAAATTTGACTCTGGCAATCGTGACAGGAAAGTCCAGAAAAATAGAATTGAAGTTATTATTTTCATGTATATGTCCATCTATTACCTCGCATGTATTTTCGTCTACTTCAACCCTGTTTTTCTGTTCCAAATGGTTGGGTCGCAAATTTAATCAAAATCCACATTTTCAGAAAATTTTCTGTGTAGATGTATGATAGAAAAGATTTACGAAAATTATTACATAGGCGCAAACATGTATAGTCATTTTGTATGATCATAATATTATGCATACTTCTGATTGTTATAGGCATTCTCCTTCCTCTGCATGTAGAAAAATTGTTAATTAATGTATGTATTTCCACAGTTTTGACGTTTCTACAAGATTCGTAATTCTAATTACAGTGAAAATTTTTTAATCTACGAATGCAAAATATTGTTCTTTTAAAATAAAATAACGATTTTTAGTAGAAAATTAAATTTTGATATTAACCGCATAGCCAGTGCATCCCTAACGCATTAAATCGAACGACTAAAATAATAAAAACGATTTCAATCGAACGACAGGTCAGTTTAGCGAGAATAGCCGCCGCCTTTCGACATGCGCAGTAGATATCCCCGGGTACAGTCAGACAATTGGAATTCGGCCCATTAAGTTACGCTCGACTTCTGTCGAGACTAATCAAATGCTTCGATAATGACTCCGCGGGCAGGTCAAAAAGAGCCGAAGCAAGCCCGGGCTCCGCTTACGTACACAGCGCGCGCGAAAATGGACAGCAAAGCGGTCAGCGTTATCGATTGCTACCAAACGAGAAAGAGAGAGAGCGAGCGGACGAGCGGGAGAGGGACGGCCGGAAATACCGGGGCAGAGAATAGATACGCGCCGAGTGCGGCTGAGAGAGACAGGGGTAATCGGGCACGAGTACGCACATTCGCAAACGCCTTGAGCTCTCTCTCTCTCTCTCTCCCTCCCTCCGCAGTGCCCGAGAGCGATTAATTCAGAGTGCGGAGGCAGGCGCGCGTTCGCACGATCGCTCGATGTGTCCATTGCTTTAATTAAACGAAAATCAATTAAACGCGAGTCTGTGAAGGCGGGGGGCGAGGCGAAGCCGGACGCTGGGCAACGGGGCGCCTCTCCCTATACCGGCAATGACATATGCGTGATTCATGTTACGCCGGCAGCTTATGGCTTGCCCCGATCGAGCGCGAACGACCGGGCCAGGCGGCGGACGAGGGAAAAAGACAAGAAGCCGCGAGGTGGATCCGAAATCACGCGACAGATTCCAGTGGGCAACTAATTTCGGTTAAGTGTATAAATGAACGGGTTATACTTTTTTTTTGTTTTCACTCGATTATTTGATTTATGAGTAGAATTAACGAATTTTGAAATAGCACATACTTGATAAATAATTTTGTTATTGATTCCAGTAAAATCAATATATTGCGGTGAAGGCATAGAAATATATTAATGTTATCAGTAGTGTAAAAGCTACAATCGACTTCCAATTAACTGTAAAATATTAATTCTGAATTGAAGTCGAAGTGAAGAAAAAATTTTTTGATATTAACACTATCACTGCGGCAAGAATAAAAATTTGGACTTAATTTGGGTTTACTTTTTAACCTTAATGTTTATTTCTGTTCATATAATATTAAAATCAGACATAATAAATATTGTGTACGTTGGTTATATTTTATTTTAAATAAACTAGATTACTGTAAATAGATATACATTACCAATTTTGCAACTTGCACGCACTGAAACAGTTGTTTGAGTTTTGCTTACCTAAAACACAAAAAGAAAAGTAATTAATTAAATTCTATTTTAATTGAGTACGGATATTTAGAGAGAATATTTTACAAAATGCTATAAAAGTGATTAAACTGGTCACGTTGAGGAATTTTTTTGCAGAAACTATAAGAGTGGGAATCAATTCTGATTCAATACACGTCTCTTAGAATAGGAGATTAACAAAGTTTTAAGTTACAATTTTAATTTTACCTTATAAATGTGCTAAATAACCGATAATACTTAATTAAATGTATTATTTATTTTGTTGACAGCAACAAGATAAAATAGCTCTGGTGATAATGGGCAAACCTCGAGTGCTTTATATAGGTCATGGATTCAAAAATGTTGCATGCAGAAAATAATTGTTTTTATTTTACCTTCACTAAAAATTATTACAAAAAATTCTTTAGAAAAAATCCTTTATTCTGTTTAGTCTACTTGATCATGACCTTTTAGTAATGCTGCGGCAAACTTGAATGTCGATACTACAGTGGAGTTTTAACTATATTCTCATTGATTATGTACAAAAAGCTTTTTCCAATCTTTTAATTACCGCAGGAAAAAATGTATGTCCCTCGCGAATTCATCCCTAATGGCAAAATTAGCAAGTGAGGCTAAAAAAGGAGGTTACGAGGGTAGATAGTAGATGAATATAACTAATCCATATCCCCAGAGTCCCCGGCTTTGCGATCCAAAGCACAGATGAGCGAGATGATCGCGTCCCAGTAAAGAGCGAGCGCACGCAAGGGAGGGAGCGAGATAGACAGAGAGAGGGCGAGAGACGGAAGATCAAGCAAATCGATTGCATCAAGCCGAATGAATTACGAATCGTAATTCAGCCGCGGCAGGAAGTATTTGCTAGACGGCGCGGCCGAGATATATAGGTACGGGAGCGAGGCCGCCGCGGGCAAATGGACCCCGGGAGGTCAAAGCGCGGCTTCGGACGCGCGCGCAGAGAAAGGGGGCCGCGGACAGAGACGCGCCCGTGTCACCGCGTCAAAGACACAGAGGCCGGATTAAAAAAGGTCGGGCGAAATGAAATGAAACGAAGCGAGCGACGAGTTGATACTCGGCAAGACGCGAGCGATTTCGAGCCGTTTTGCGCGGTGTATAGATCCGGCCTTTTTCGACGGTTTCCCAATCGCTCGCGGATAATTTTTAATTACCCCGCATCGAGGACGGATATTTCGCGCGGCCGTCGGATTTTTCTTTTTTTTATCGGCGATTTTATAGTCCGGGGGTGCCTATCGTTTATTACGCCGGGAATTTCAAGACAGAAATTACTTTCCGCAACGCACACATTAAAATGAGCGCTTAATTTAATGGAGTCGGGATAGAATTTTGCGCCGTGTGGATATTGCATATAGGCCGTTAAACGGAATACCGGCCGTACTGCCAGATCCTCTCAAATTTCATTTGTCCGCGGTCGTTTATAATTAATTTCAACTCGTGTCGAATTATTGGGTTGGCCGTGTCGCTCTCACGCGCTTTATCTTAATAATGGAAAAAATAAATTGCTCACAGGTATTGAGTTATTCGATTTTTTTATTTATTGCCTTTTTTCATCAGTTGTTTCTATCAAACGGGATAATTTTGTTTCTGACAAACGTTCCTGCTTTTATTTCTTGTGCTGATTGCGCTCAACTCGTACATTATTTATTCTTTTACAGATTTTTACCATATTTATATTTTTAAATGATTTGATATAATATTTGTCATGAAACAGACCTCTTTTCACGTCAGAATATGGCATAGAAAATCCAGTATCCAGTTCAAACGTTATAAAAAAAATTATGTTGATATTTTTTGTTATTGAAAATCAAAAGTGAAAAAACAAATACGATGTAAACGACTTAAAATGCACGATCATTTACCTATCCAATTTTCATACTTCATACACGAAAAGAAGCCTTTTCATGTTCTCGTTAAAAAAAATACGGTCTGAACAGTGGGGAAAAAGCACTCATCTCCGTCTCGTGATGAATACGTCATCCACGTTTGAAATAGCTAATTTTCTCCCCTTGTTGCACGATGTAGAATTATTTACACGGTATTATGACTTACATTTTAGAATAACTAATAATTTTACTTTATTCGGGTAAGAAATAATAAGTAGATCTTGACAAAAAAATAGTATCGACTTTAGAAAATTAGAAAAAATTTAACATTCCGTGCGCAAATTACTATCCAGTTTTTGAACCTATACTCAGTATGCAAAGCTCAAGATTTTTGAACTTAGAATGTGCGTAAAGCACTAGACCAGATTATATTTTTACGTAAAAGATTTATTTATAATATTTCTGCATTATTCTTGAATTTTTAAATAATCAATTATTTACAATTATTTATTATTTGTTCTGTACAAAGAAGACAATTTCTTTTAGCATGTTATAAAAAGAGTTTCAAAACCTATGTGAACCGACTAGCACGAGTCCATTTACCCAGTGCGCAGTGAACTTTGCAATTCTATCCCGCTGAAATGCAGCTACTCGACGTTATTCTCGCGTTTCACAAGCCGCACTTCCTCCAGTCCTCGATAAACAAAAAAAAAGAGGCAAAGAAGCCAGCGGCTCGGCGTCACATTGAAACGTTCGCTTTCATTAATTAGCGCCGCGGCCATAATTCGCTCGTTCAAAATTCCAGGCGCGCGTGCGCGCTGACCCGCGGCCCCGTCGGAATCATCGCCGCTGAAGGGGAGAGGAGAAAAAAAAGGGCGAGCAGTTAATCTCGCGGCGCCATTCGAGATTTTTACGCGCTGAATTTAAATAGAGCGCGCACCACTCCTCCCCCCCTTCGAGCTGAACGGGCGTCCGCGCGCGATTGTATTTTTTCTCTCTCCTGCCTCTACCTGCCCGCGCGCGCGCGAGCGGTAAGGGCCTCTCCCGCCTCTTTATTTCGCGCGAGCTCTTCAAAACGGCCTCTTTACCCACCGCGGAACAACGGAGTCGCCTGTAAAACCCGCGCACAATGCGCGCCGTCGTAACGCGCGGGTTTGCCGCGCGCTGTAATGCGCTTTCTTCCGAAAGCTCGCCGGCTGTGTGTACCTATTCTACTCCGCCGCATCTTCTCTCGCTCATCCTGCGTAAAAATTTCGAAGGCATTAAAAAGACCTTTTTGAGATTTATTCTTTTTAAAAAGAGAATCCACTTTGAGGTCAGTTACGTCAAATTCAAGATTTTTATACGCAAAACGTATTTAGGTCTATATAAATGAGTATATAAACGAGTGAAATCATGGATTAGTCTGACTTGATCGGATTTTTAAATAATCTAATATCTTTGTTTATTAAAAAAAATGTTATGAATAAATGTAAATTGGAAAATACAATTGGTACGTTGCTTGAAAATTAAAATCAAATTCTATATTAATTATGTCAGATAGAAAGTTGAGAAATAATCGATGCATACTTTTTCTTGTTTTAATTTGATGATGACAAACACATCTACGTCATTATGACATCACGATTGTTATAAATTTTATTTTGCTGTCTTTGACAGTATATGTTAAATTAAAAAAAAAGAAAAGAATACAATTTGATTATTTTTCGATATTCTATCTAACGGATATATTATAATGAAATTTTTCAAAATGATAATTTTTTGACTGTGTGGATCTTTATTCCTGAAGTTTGTACCATAAGAGATTATGCCAACTTCTGAGCTACTATATTTTGTTTCTTTCATATAGAATTGAACTTAGATTAAAGCATATGAATTAATTAATAACATATGCATACGTCTATAATATTTATAATTTGTTATAAAGAGAGAAACAAAATCGAATAGCTTTGATGGTACTGAGTAAACCTCAGAAACCAAATGCGCGAGTTTGAATCCCGAAAAAAATTATTTTCTTTTCATATTAGTTTATTAAAGAAATGCATTGCAATAAAAATTAAGAAAAAGACAAATTTTGTTGACGTCTTAAAAAATTTTACACGAAATCTATTTGGGCCAACTCAATTCCCTATCCTGGAGTGCGCACGAGTCCTTCGCTATTTTATGGGTTTTATTTCACTTTGAGCGGGTTTATTAGGCAAGCTATACGCGCTCGGTCATGGGGGGTTGACGCATTTTCACTTTACGCCTTCGCTCAGTTATTCCGCAGCTTCGATTATTGCGGAGAGGATTTTCGGACGATTGCAGAGTTATCGATCGTAACGTTATTTTCGCGGATCACGCGGATTACCAGATCATAAACTTTCGGATGCGCGCGCGCATATTGAGGGGTCATTTTTCATGCGACGTTTTTATTATTTTACATTAAGTTTTTAAAGGTTCCCCTATAAAAATGGCATGCTTTTTATCGCTATTTTTTTCCACCCCAAAGCTAAGCGTTATTGCCTTTTATTGAAATTTCCTCGAGATCATTGAGTACGAGAAAAAGGCCTTTTTTGGGAGTATTAATGCGCAGACGCCATATGGTGATCCTATAAATTACAATTTAATTGGCAGTTAGTAAAAGCACTTTGGATGAGAAGTAATTATCTTTTTTGCGCCGTTTACATCTACATTAAATTGCAATAAGTTGCTAAATGCACTGTTTTCTGAAATTGCACTTTTCATTGAAATTAACTTGATTAAAATTTCTCATTTACTTCAATTTTCCTCTTATTTTATTTCGTTTAAAATATAACTTTTTTACTTGTCAATAATAAAATCAAAATATTAATTAAAAAGTTTCATATTCCAACCATCTATTATTAAATATTAAATTTTGTATTTAAAAAATATATTTTATTTAAAACCTTTACAAAAGGCCCATAAATGTTGCCCTTAAATTTTATACATTAGTGTTTAAAAAATTTCACATTATTTTTTATACACATTCAGTTTCAAATAATTTTCACAAGCTTTTCATCATTTTGATTTCAATAAATAATCTCCCTAAATGAGGTCACTCAATAAAAAAATGTGAGGAATTTAAAAATAGTGTAGAATAGATAAAGTTTTTTAAACTAATTATTTTTGAAAAATGACAGAAATACTTCAAATTTAATAATCTAAAAATGTTTTCAGATCTATAAAAAAAATTGTAACACTTTCAAACTAAATTGAAGTTTTTTTCCGGGTATAGACTTATGTTGCTCTGAATTCCATCTGATATAGCTTTTTGATGAAAGAGGTATTTTTAAACATGTAAATTTAATATATACGCATTTTTCTAAAAAATGGAGTTGTACCGTCACAGTAATAAGTAATTTTTCAAAGAATAATTTCATACATAATAAGAAAATGGATGCAAATTATTTAAATACTCTTATATCCATCATTGATCCCTCTAAATCTGAATATGTGAAAACTGTGAAATTCACACACAAAAATGTGACTATTGACATATTAAATGTGAAAATTCGTTCACATATTTCATATGTGGACGACTTATCACATGAAATATGTCTATTTTCACATATTCGGATTTAGAGAGATTTTCATTACGATTAGCGGCGAATAAAAGCCAAAGTAGAAATGCGTTCAAATTTCCTCAACTAGTAATAACATAGTTGTTACGCAAGTTTGAACGAGAATCCGGACAAATATAGTTCTTGTAATCGTTTCGAGAACAAGTTTTTCGCCTGCATTCCTGCAGGGGGTGGCAAGCGACACAGAAGAGAATCAGACGGCGGGGGGGAAAAAGTCGGTGGGAACGTGTGATCGCAGCAGGGAAGCCCGAAAGTCGCGGCAATTATCCGCGATCCTCGTCGTTGTTTAACCGAAAACTCTGCGGGCCGAGGTAGCGAGCCCCGCCCGGCGGAACCTCTTAGTGCTTCGCCCGCTAAGTTGCCGACTTCGTTCCTTCTTTGACCCTCTTTCTGCCTTCGCCGTGGATTTTCGCTCCCCCGCGTGTGTGACGGTCCCCGCCGAAACTAAGTGGCCTCTTAAGATCGAAATAACTCCGTGGAATAAAAGTGGACTGCAAAAACTAGGTGACGTAGTTGCAAACACTGCGTTAGTTCGGCTTTTTCAGTTTCATCAGGGCTACGATAAAAGAGAGGCTTTTATAGTTGCAATAAATCTATTTTTATTGTCCCAGTTGGGTGGTAGTTCGTTGGTTATAGATTTGAAGAAATAATGTCAGATCAGCATGAATATAAATATTGGAAAAAGTAATGTTTCAGGATTCTTTTTATATACACGCTTTTCAGACAGTAAATGCAAGAATTGACAGTTGTGACATTCATTTAAATTCTATGAAAAAATCAATCAAGAGAAATAAATATCAACGAAAACGTATTTATGTAAGCTGAAAAGGGTTATATATAAAATAAGTATGCTGAAAAGTTATTTTTTCCAATAAAAAGAGAAAACTTATGAACGATCCTCATTATAATTACACGACGAATGTATAAAATATATGCAACTAGGGTAAGTGTACCGGTTTGTGTGCCCTGTCCCCATTTGCGAGCCTTTATTTCAAAAGTGAATTAGCAGTATTTTAATAAGCATTTTGAACATTATTTTCTTTCCTAAAGATAATTCAGTATTACAATATCTTTCAAATAGTAATAAGTAGTAACAGTCCTAGTTTAGTCCGGCGTAGTTTTTATGATTAGTTCTACTTATAATACTTTCTATTTTAATTTTGAAAACTTAAATTGGAAATTTCTTGATCTTTTTAAAAAACAAATTTAGTTACTATTTTTTTAAACTACTTTATTTTTAATATTCATTCGAACGTAAAGGCACATAAATAGAGATAGACACATAAACCCTTTATAGTAAAAAACATTTAATTTAAAAAAATTGACCCATTTATAAGAAAAGCATAAGAGATTGTTTCAATAGCGTTCTTAAAATATGGAAGTGGAAAGAAATGAGTACAGAAAGACATAAATATTCAATAAAATTTTTTAACTTTCAATCAAGTTTTCTTTCCTTTGGAATAAAGATTTTTTTTAAATTTAATCATCTTTTTATGTACTATATTATTAAGTGGATTCTTAAATTCACTTTTCTTTGCTTCTCGCACTTGCTTTCTTAATAAGTTTTTTATAACTTCCAATTTTTGCGCTCAACGTAATTAATTAGATGGAAGTACTTAATTGCAAACAAAAAGAAAAGTAATTTTATCCTACTTCATTTTTTTCTCCGAAACAAATTTAATTTTAAAATAAAGAAAATATTTGGAATCAAAGGTAACAATTTGCTTGCCTTTTACAGCTCGTAAGCCATTTCGGCCTGCAGGATCCCTTCGATTTCTTTCTCTCGGAATGACTCATTGAATTTTAAGAGAAACTTTTTCAGCGCTAGCCGTGGAGCGAATGAAAAAAAAGCGGCGGCGCACTGGCTCGCGAGCGCGAAGAAGAAGAGACGAGAGGGCGAAAGAGCGGGTCGTCTCGGGTGACAGTTACACGGCGCGGCCGAACTTTTATGACGTCGATCGCCCGGAAGAACACGCCGAGTTTCCGGAGCGGGGACTTGTCAGGACTCTATTAAGCGCCGGAGCCGCGTTCCGCTTTCTCCCTCCCCCGCGTCCCCGCCGCCCCCCGACCCTCTCCGGATTTACCGTGAAGACGAGCCGATATGCACTCCGCCGCGCCCGTACGACCTCCCTCTCGGATTTCATTCTTCTTCGTCTACGTCCTCCCGACCGAGGTCCCTTGTTTTTCTCCATTTTTCGAAGGGGTCCACTTCACCCCCCCGTCCGCCCGTTCCAACTTTTTCCCGCGCAATCTCTTTATCTCACTCGCGCGGCCTCCCACTCCCGGGTTAGCCCCGGTGGCCGAGGCTCGCTCGACCGAGTCGTGCTCCCGCGGCCGTTGGTCCACCGAGATATCCGAGCGCGCCGACGCCGGCCTTTTCCCATCCCGCGGAGGGAGACCGAGGGATTCGAGTCGCGCGCGTAAAAAGCGTCGGCTCGCATTTACTCTCTCGGCCGAGGCGCGGAATCTCGGCGACGTGTCGCGCGCGCACCCTGAAACCGGAGGTGATAGACCCGCGGGAGATTGCGCTGGATTTTTCATCGGTACGCCCGCTAAAGTTCCTTCCGCGCGATATCTCGTATTAGATATAGCGCGGACCTTAATCGCTCGAGTGCGCTTCTCCGCTTTCATTGGGTACGGGGGACGCCGGGGTGGCCTGTTCTTTCTCTCTCTTTCTCTCTTTCTCCTTCGTCTTGCTTTGCAGCTCTTGTTTTTTCGATCTAGCCAGGTCGAGCGCGACGCACGCTTCTCGCCTTTAGCTCGAGTGCGAACTCGAAAGCCCGGGATAGCCAGAGATGCGAGATAGGACTTCATTTCCGCTCGTGATCGCTCATTGTTTGACTGATTTTCATAGTTCTAATTCCATTTCATGCGGAATTTAAGTTATTTCAACTCAATAACGTGGTGTTTCATTCATCAAAAAGTGTACTCAATGCTGTAGTTTAAACAGTATTTTTTTATTTATGTATTAGAAAACTGTTTAGATTATACGATACAAATAATAATAGATAAACTATGAAAAACTTACTGTAAAATCGAGTAAAGAAGATTTAAAGACTGCATAGTATTTAAATTTTTACTGCTATATGTACGTTCTTATAACAATTTATTAGAGCTTTCAAAAAGTTTATTATATTTATGCGATATTTATTAGTATTCGAGGTTTAATTATTACTGTAATAAAGCCTAACTTTTTATTGACCATGCGGTTAATTGTTTTATTCTCAAGGAAACTGAAATAGACAAATGGCGAAGTAGTTAAAGGAACTACAGCACAGGGAAGTTTCTCTGAGGCAAAATATATGGTGTCCTTGTTAGTCCGTTAGTTGCTTAGTGTATGGGCATTACTTTTGTTGGGCATTGTTCATTACGTTTCGAGGGGTTATTCATTCCATATAATCACAAACCATGACTTTTAAATACGTGACTGTTTAATCAATGTAAAGTCGGTTTATAATTTCTTAATCAATATAATTAATAATAATCAACATATCTATTCTGGAAAAATAAATATATCATTATGATTCATAAATCAAAGTTTTGGACTTAAGACTGTCTTGAATTCGTTTTTGACTGCCTTAAATCTGCTTTCGAACTTAAGACTTTCACCTTGATTTTCTCTATGTCGCAGTTGTTTTTAGGTTTTTATTTAAAAATTGTACGTCCTTAAAGAGATGTAAAACCTACGGTTCGACATCCGTCTTCCCGCATCTATATTTTCATTGAAAATCAAACAAATTTTCGAAAAAACGCAATGTACTGCCCTCGGTAATGATTTGAAAAACATGTGATTTCAATTTCAAGTCATAACTCAATCCGTTCATAACTCAAAGCAGGAAACTGTGTGAAAAACTGTATGTATGTGCGAAATATTTACAAATTTTACAAATAACTTCGCGGTAAGGTAGATTTCTAATCAAGGATTTTACATCCCGTTAATAAATCCGTCATTTCCACAAACACAAGCACAATATTATTAGTAATAATAAAAACAGTAAGATAAAAAAGAATAAGTTGTTTGTGCAGTGTAATATATCTTCGAAACATTTTGATAGAGCTACCCCTCGTCCTTAAACCGACGCCGGTTCGAAAAAAAATAATCGACCGTTCGTTTCGTCGCGCTTATACAGGAAGGTCCAATAAATATTCCGTCAGCCATTGAAGTTCCAATAGTATAAGAGGAAGCAGAAAAAAGGGAGACTAGAAATTTCGCGGGAGCTCCTCGCGGAGCTCATAAAAATCAAAAGCTCCACTTCCTAAAACTCATTGAAAAATCACCGCGACTCCTCAATATCTCTCCCGCTCGAGGCGCGCT
This sequence comes from Eurytoma adleriae, assembly GCA_900480045.1. Classification (NCBI taxonomy): domain Eukaryota; kingdom Metazoa; phylum Arthropoda; class Insecta; order Hymenoptera; family Eurytomidae; genus Eurytoma; species Eurytoma adleriae. Next base: position 30,102 of record UXGC01000586.1, on the reverse strand, counting down.
CTCCTTTTCAGGGAAAAGTAAATTCCCCGAGCGAAAGTATCCCTCTCTTCCCATCCGGGACTCTCGCGCGCAGCGCAAAAAACTCCCTCGAAACGATATCACTTACTTCTCGCTCGCGCGCGGGACCTCGGGGCCCGTAACACTTTTCGAAAGTTGAGCGCGCGCGGATTTCCAGGAGGAGGGACGCCCGAGTCAGCCGTTAAAACCGTACGTGTACGTAACGTCGCAATTTAATTTGTCCGAAGAATCAGGCGACGCCGTGGTATCGCTGGTGGCGCGGCACCGTAAACGTGCGGCTCCTTCTCGAGGCCCCGCCGGAGGAGGCGGAGGCGGAGCGGCGCTGGCGGAGCGCCGGCGAAACGATTTAGCCGATGAGCGCCGATAGCGGATAGCCACGTGTGAGGGTAAACGCAGACGTGGGAGATTCCCGAGCGCGAAGATATTCCCAGGTAAACCGCCGCCCGAAACGATCGGAAAACGTTTACGTGGCCAGGAACTTATGTAACGCTCTGCCATCTCCGTTCCAGGAAGAGCCTCGTGCCCCGGCTAATCTGCAGATTTACACTAAACCGACGTCGTCTCGTCTCTGGTTTTTCGATGCTTTTTTCGCGCGTTTTCATTTTTAATAAAATGTGCAAGGAAATGCAGCTGGAGTCCTTTCTTTAAAAAATGCGCAACAAAGTGAAGATAAATAATGATAAATCATAAAAATAGTTCAATGAATTTGATCGTTTGGTTCAGACGCGATTACGAGATTAGTACATCAAAAATGTATGCTGATAAAAGCACCAAACTAGTAAAAATACAAATAAGAAAACCTATTAATAGCTACAAGAAGCTACTTTATATATGTATGCAGTTTATGTGATACTAAAATTTCATCTCATTAAAGCGGTAGAGATTACTATTTACGTAAGGAATAAAATTCAAACATTCAACTTTTTTCAAGTACCACATATAAGAACAATAGAATAAACTGCACACATAGAGCTTTTTAGGTTTTGTTACTTGTGTTATTGCTAGACTTATCTAATATGCAGATCAGAAAGGTAGAAACATTTAAGAATTAATTAAATTATTCCCTTTCAATTTTTTTTTATTTTGAAAAGCAAGATAATTACTCTTACAATAACTATACTCATTATTTTGTAATAAATTTCAGTTCTTTGATCATCACACTTTTATGCTCAAAAGTAACAGTATGTTAAAGAACGTATACTTCTAGAGTATACTGGGAAAAACGTAGAATGATTTTTACAGTAATTTTTAGTAGGTATAGTAAATGTGCAAAAATAATTTTTTTATACAATTATTTTCCTTTCGTTCATGAATAAAATTTCACTTTACCTTACGCTAATGTAACGCTCGCTTTAAATTGGAGCGCGAAGTAACGTAAATTTGCACGCGATCGAAGTGTCCCATCTAATCGGGAGAACTCATGAGACGCGGTCAGCTCGATCGGTTTTCATACCCCACGGCTCGGCAGTGTAAGCATACTGGGGTAAGTATACACAGCGAAGCGGGGCAAGGAAAAGGCGCGGAGCGTTGACTTCGATCCCTTCGACGAGCTCATTTCGTAATCGAGGACCTACTTGTAATTAAATTGCTACTCCGGAATTACCCAATGCGGCTTGCTCTACTCCCTTCGCTGCTCGCTTTTCTTATTTCAATGCGCTTCCCCCGTCGTACAAAATCGTGTTCCGACTTTAATTAAATTTTTTATTTTCCTTCTAACTCTTCGTTTTTTTACTAGTCCTTAACATTGAGTGAAAAATTTTAGGTCGGTTTTTATCCTTTTAACATTTAGTTTTTTTGCGAAAATGTTTAGATCAAACATCGTGTTGATTTTATTTAAAGCTTTTAACAATTACCTCTGACTTATAAATTAAGTTAGTTTACATTTTATGAATTACTCTCTAATTCAGTAGTAATTACTTTTAATAATAATGATTTTAGTTTGAGTATTGCATAATTAAATGCAATTATACTTCATTTAAATTAGTTATTCATATATAAATTCATTTTAATTAAATGTAATTCCATTTATTATGCAAATAGTATCCAGAAAAAGATAAGAAAATGAAGTGCTAATTAGTTCATAAATTTCAGTACCTTATGAAATTTTAACGATATCAACCACGCTTCGTCTTGTTCTTCCTGTTATGACCTTGCTTACTCCCATAAGGATGAAAGAACGCAACATCCGCTCCTCAGAATATTTCTCTTAAAAAATACTCGCGAGATAAAAAGTTTGAGCCTCTGCTAATGGCGTTCGTTATCAATTGTTCCAAGAGCCCGAGACCCTTGAGGGAAGTTGCTACGTGAAAAAGGCCAACTCAGTAAATTCTGCCGCACGAGCGGCCGGATCTTGTTTCTCAAATAACCCGAATAAAAAGAGAAATTTCGACGCGTAAGCGGGGATGAGCCGAGCGTTGAAAAGGTCACAACATGAATCGCGAAGTAAGTAAGCGTTATGAAAAAAAATGCCCGTAAGATATTATGCGCTTCCAGTTACAGGAGAGAATTTATGAGTAATGCATATTGCGCCGCTTAATAACGTGCAACTTGTTGAAGATCTAAATAAGAAGTACTACCTGTACTTTTTACACTTTCCTCGTTTAACGCCTTTTGTTTCTACTACTTAAAATTTAATTGAGTTAAAGGCTTTTTTCATGAAATAGTAAGTCATTTTCATAATAATCTAGTAAGACTGCGGTAAAATGGAAAGTACTATAGAGTAAAAAGGATTGTAGCTTCAACCTTTATTGTTTTAGGAATTCGATTATACGAATTTAGTTTTGAAAGTCAAATCATGTTCTTTAACTCATGCGTAAATTTTGAAATCATGATCAAAGTAGACACAATGACATGTACTTAAAAAAATATTCTTATTTAATATCATCCTAAAGTGAATGGAAAAAATTCACGTACTTCTAAATATCTTTAAAATTCAATAAATAAATGTTGCTATGCGAAATGCGTGCGTAGGTACAATACCTATGGCTTCCGACCAGAGGGGCATAACTCCATTATTGGTATTTTTGAGGTATTCGAATGTTTGAATAATCGATTTTTTTAAATGCCCCTATGTTGTCCTGAATTGTACATGGTGTTCAAGCATAATACTACAGTTACCAATTGCATAGGATGATAAAAACAATCATGCAGTTACACGTCCTTATGCTGAAATCAATTCTAACATGAACATAGCTGGTATTTTTTTCATAAATGTTGTCCAATTTTGATAGTATCAAATGAAAAAGTATCCTTCAAAGATTTACGACCCATAGCCATGGCATCTCAATTTTCACAAAAAATGTTGAAATATTTGATTTTCAATTTATGCTGAATAGTACATTTCTGTCTTGAATACTAGCTACGTTTAATAAACTTTTTGTTTACAAAATCTATTTATTTATAAATTGTATTAAAATTAAGGTATTATCGTATTTATCGAATTGGGGGTGAGGTGGAAAAATAATTAGACGTCATCGTATAAAAATAAAAGTCACTTTCACGCGTAGCTCACTTCTAATCTAATATACTGGTATGATTAAATTCTACAAAATCATTTAGTTAACTGACAAATGTTCCAAAGAAACTTTGAAGTAACTTTATTGAATTAAAAGAAATTACATTTTATACGCACATTTTAAATACAGATACTCAATCCTTTGACGCCGCGCAGCCACCCAGGCGTTTCCAGCGCCAACCAGTAAAATAGGCCGTCGCAAGTTTATTGGTGCACTCGGAGCTTCGTCAAGCTAATGACACTCTTGAAGCTTGTCCTCGTTGTCCCGGGGATATCGCGGGCGGCGGAAGCGAGCAGCGGCCCCGAAGAGTGGCACTTGGGAATTCCTCGCTCGCGGGGTAAAAGTTATCCCCCGCCGCGGTGCGCGCGCGCGGCCGGCTGTTTCGGCCGGGCCAAGTTAGGGCCGCTCGGCCAGCAGGAGCGCCGGAATCCAAACAAGCCCATTAGCGGGGTGGGGCGCGACGTAATTAAACTAAACTTCCTTAACAGCCATCGCGTATACCTTTGACTCGGCGGCCGGGGCTACTTGAGGAACTCCGGGGGATAGCCCGGCGTAACGACCGGCTCGCCCTTTTCTCCCGCCCGCGGAATCGCTCCGCTCGATTATCGGCACGTCCGGCCGAGCTTTCGCGTGGACCGAGCAGCCCTCCGTGCGTGAGCGGCGAGCTGCGTGCGTGACTCCCTCGAGCGGCGGCCGCAGTGACGTTTGCCAGCGACTTGGCGATTAATTGGATTCGCCCGGGCTGGAAGTTTATGACTGAAGAGATGTTGCGCCGACTTGGCCGAGCGGACTGTTTATTCGGCGGGAAAAATTAGGCGAAATATTCGCCGAGGAAAAGCGGCTGCAGTTAAGCTAAATTAAACAGATTTTTTATGCTCTGCCTTTTAAACAGTTTTTTATATTAAACTTTATCTCGTTTTAAACGTCTGCACTAATAGTATTTGTATAAAAAAGAGGTCAATTTGTAAAAATGTTGTTATTTAATCACTTAAATTACGGTCATCTTGTTACTTGACTTCCTGATTAGTTTGACACTTTTTCAGATTTGATGAGTTCACAAACCTCGGAATCGTAAAGATGAGATAAAAGCTGTAGGGATACGATGATTCGACCTTTAGAAATTTGGCAATTTTTGGAGGAAAATCGATCGTTGCGATTATTTTGTTGTTGAGTCTGATATTAAAATGACTTACTTACTAACTGTTGGTCAATGTTTTTAGGCCAGCTAACGATTAGTCAATTATTGTTGGTAATCCATCGATAATTAAACACTTTATAACTTACGAAACAACAAAATTATTCAGTTGTAAAGAGAAATAAAAAGTGGTACATATTAAACTTTACCTCGTTTTAAACGCCTATGCTAAGAGTATTTGCGTAAAAAAGAGGTCAATTTGTAAAAAACATATTGTAATTATTTAATTATTTAAATTGCAGTAATCTTGTTACTTGATTTCCTCATTAATTTTAGATTCTTTTTCAGGTTTGATGAGTTAGATTTAAACTAATGCAATTGTGGTTTAATCGCACAAATCACTGAATAGAAATGGAAATGATAGATGCGGAAATTATAGTGCGTTGCTTTGTAATGAAGTTTCATAATAGCTATGACACAGAATTCAAATTCTCATTATTTAATAGTAGACAAAAGGAACTTAATTAAGGTTAGTTATAGGAAGTATATATAAAACGCACATATATATTACGTTTTCAAATGTATAATAATTATAAGCTTTACATTTTAAATACTGATTCCCGCAGTAAATGAAAATTTTAATTTTGCGAAATTATTTTCTTTAATCTCTACGATAAGGCGAAAAGGAAATTAATATGATTAATTTTCTGATAAAACAGTAAACACCGATCTGTGATATTGTATATTCACCGAACCCTTAAATTTATTCTTAAACAATCCGAAAATGTTGAAGGAAATTGAAACCCGTCGCGAAGTTACACCGCCGCCGAAAAGAGCAGACGAGCGAATGCTCATTTTCCACGTCGCGAGTCGGATACTTTGATGGCTCTTAAAGCAAACGCGAATCTTGTTTTCTTGAGAACGTCTTCAAAATCTTATGACGTTTGTGCGCTTTATGCAACTCGCGTCTCCGCCGTCGAGACATCCGAATGCGCGCAATAAAAATTTCAGTAAATCGTCGAGTATCATCGTTTAAATAAAAAGAAGCCCGCGTAAAAAAATGAGCTCGCGATTTTTCCGTTTAAAACGGTAGGTCGATCAAAGGAGATATTACACCGTCGCGCGAAAGTGCCGCGTTAAAGTTACCCCACTTTAGTTTCGCAGTTGGTTTTTTTATGCGCGGCACTCGCAGCCGGAGATTTAACGAGGTCCCCGGGCGGAAAGTTCCAGAAAAATACTGAAAATTTTCGAGTTCGCTTCGAATGATGATTATATTGTGCTCCCAATATGGGTATTTATAAAAAAAACTCCATACAAGTACGAAGTTCCCTCTATCCGAGAATATTTTAATTCTTTTGGCGCATAAAAAGTTTTTCAAAGAAAGTCGGGTCGAAGTTCCGCGCTTCGAGCTAGACTTCCACGGAATAAGAAAGTTATAATTTTTTAAGAGGCTTTAAACGTAATTCCTATAAGAGTCGGTGGACCCAAATAGCTTTATCAACTGGTCGTTATTCAAATGTAACGCTAGCCCGATTGTTATTTTTCTTTAAAGAGTTTAATAAAGACGCGAGCTTCAAAGAAATCCCCCGCGTTAAAGAGGGAAAGCTCTTCGATTTAAATCAATTCCCCCTTTTTACGGTGCCGAGCGAAAAGCGTTTTCATTTATCGTGTTCCGCTCGCACAATAACACAGAGCGGAACTACTAAAATTCTCGAGGCATCAATGATATAAATTGGCGTAATATCTTGGGGCGATTACGTGGATTAATCCCTGGGCGTTCGCTCGAGCGAAAATATAGCGAGCAGCAGCGGCGCGCGCGCGCACTCAGTGTCTAACTTCCGGCTGAGAAAAACGCGGGCGATCGACTAGAATCGGCGCGGGGACTGCAGTTGCAGCCCGGACGGGGGCGAACGGGAGGAAGAGAGAGAGAGGCGGTATAAATCGAGGCTCATTGTTCGCCATCGGGAAAACTGATTGGCTTGGCGCGCTGCCCGGCCGGCGTCGATCTTAGCGCGCGCGCGCATCCTTGGATTTAGGATGTAGCGGCGCGTGCACGTAGCCCGTAGGTGCGCGCGCGCGCGGGAAGACTCGCCGGCGGTAGCCCCGGGGCCGATAAGTCCCCGGCGATGGGGGGGGATCGATACGTCGACGCGGAATTTATGCCATTTTCCGGTGGCTCGGACCTGTCGGAAGCCCCCCGGATGCATCGGCGCCCGGGCTCTCCAGCGCAGGGCCGCTCTCTCCTGTATATGCGCGCGGCTTATTGTGCGCCTTCCCGATTATCCCCGCTAGCCGCCGTCTCGTTGGGCTCGCGCCCCGGCCTCCTTCGCTCGGGGATTAATGTTTAATGAACCGGCGGGAGAGAGCCCGGCCCGCAGCTACCGGCGAGCCGGCTTCGCTATACACTTTTGCTCTTCCCTCATTTATTTACGAGTGATGTATGATAGACTTTGTCGGGGCTGACGTCTCAAAAATGCACTTTGAATGCCCCGGCCTTCTGATCGCTTCTACCTTTTTTAAACTTTGACAAGCAAATTTCCGGAGGATTTAAATTTAATTAACTCCTGCCTTTTTCAACGCTCCTGCCGCTCTCGAGCCCGGCTATTTTGGACCCTGCGAAACAGTGGGAGTCTTTGCGATTGCATTCTCAATGTTTCATGTTGCATCGAGTTTCACATTAATCTTTGGAATGAAGAAGTTGTTTGTGCGTTAGTTTTCCTTTTGGGAATTAAATAGTAAAGTGGATAGACATCATTTTTTTAAATCTGGGGCACACTACTTACATTTATACTTTTCAAAATCTATACGGCAGCCTCTATACGGAATGAGGTTGCGCTTAATCCGCCTGTTCTTATTTTAAGCCAATTAACATTCTAAAAGTCGAAGGAAAAAACGAGCTGTCCTATCGTATAGTCAACAAATTTAAAACGAATTAACTGTTGATTAAGAGCAGAGAGCAACGAACCGCGGAAAAGCTGTCCGACAAGTATACAAAAAGTTTTAACGAAATCATAACTTTTTAATGCGATTTCAGTTACATAAAAGTTGCCCCGAGGCTCAGAGGCGTTACGTTCATCGTAATGCCCAGGAAATGTTTCGTACGCGTCGCATCATTTTAAAGTAGTGTCGGGTCTTTCTAATAGGAGGAAGTTATTAGTACATTATCACCTGAGCATTTCGCATCAATGAATTTAAAACCATGTTATTTTTTGTGTATTAAGAATCATTCGCATTTTAATTGTGATAAATTTAATAAGGCTCACTTTGAGCCGTCCATGAAACTATACCAGGGAGGGTATTTTTAAGAAAAAAAGTGTTATTCTTCTCACGCAAAATATGTTAATTTTACCGCATGGAATAAGCATGTAAACTGCAGATTTCGACGTTGGAACATGAAGTTCCACTTTACGTACTGAGTTATGATGGACGCGCATGGAGTGTAAAGATTACGTATAATATGCGAAGGAACGTTATGTCTTTTTAATAATACGTGGAAAGAACGTCTTTTCACATTGTTTTATTGCATTAAGTTGACTTTTATCAAAGTTTAAATGGTGCAATACATGCAAAATAATTTTACGTACCCAAACAGACGTACAAAGAAATGAAAAAAGAATATTGACATTTAGCTTGTTCAAAATTAAATTATCGTTACTTGTATACAAAATAAAAATCACAAAAAGATTAAACGGAGTGCCTTTAAAATAATGTTTAAATCATAATAAAGCCTTGAAATTATTCTTACTACGTAATAGTAACAGTAAGAACTTAAAACAAATTAAAAATTTAATTTAATTCTAAAAGAAAAATTGTTTGAAAGCTACTATTTAAATTAAAATCAGATATTATTGCTTCATTAATAAAAGGTATCGTTGAGTGAATTAAGAGAGCAAGAAATAAAATGGCTAAAATCAGATCATGGCACTGAACTTCCTCTCAGACATAATTTTAGATTTCCTGTTTTAATTTATTAATAAGAATATTTTTTCTTCAAATTTCTTTGCATTTGTAAAAACACCTCAAAGCAAGTAACTTGTTTTTAGAGCAACTTTTTTAACTATATTGCAAAACTTTTTCTAGGAGGAAGCAATGTATTATACACTGAAGAGATTGTTCTAGTTTCAAGAAAATTATTCTTTTAGTTCATAAGTTTTTGAAATTCATATTTTTCAGTGTATTTATTATTATTTATTCAAAGTTTGATTAAACTGAATTTCAATTCGTTTCCATGGATAACATTAGCATGGATAACATTTGCATTATCAAAGTACATAAATCAATAATCAGTCTTTGTATTAGTGTTAGCCCAAATTATAAAGTACCATAATACTTAATAATGTTTGCCCATTAGCCTATGATAGAGTACTTCCCTTGTGACTATAATTACTCAACCCTAAGCTAAATTTCCATAGGGAATCTTTAAAGGAGTTTCAAGTTCATTTTGAAAACTCATGAGTTATAGCCTTCTTAGAGATAGCGAACTAATAAACTTTTATAACATACTTTTACTCAACACATAAAAAGCTTCTATAATATAATTTGGTTTTCAGGATTTCGAGCAAATTTAATTATCAACATAAAATAAACTGTAATTTGAACTTCCTGTAGTTAATTGAATCATTTGAATTTTTTACAGATAATATATGTATAAGATTTAAATGACTTGAAGTTCATAAATAAATGAAAATTAAATATACTTGAAAAAAATAAAATAACCAAAAATCAAAATACAGTTAAATATGATAAAGCAATGCGTGGTACGGATTACTCGGACATCCCCTTAATATACTTTCTTTTTCTCTTTTTTATTTAGAATCCTACTTTCTTCGAGAGGCAAGGTTCGAAGCACACACACAACTTCGAGAAAATCGTCTCGAGACCGATTATTTTCTTGGGATTTTTATGAGGAAAAAGAAATTTCTTGACTTAGCAGTTATTAAAGATGTCATTTTCGCCATTTTTCTAAGCTTTCCGAAGAATTCACGCGAAAAACTAATATCACAGAAAGCAATTAAGATTTTTTCAAAGAAATTTTCTTTAATACACATTAAGTCTTATATATCCATGTTAGTTTTGAATATTTGACCTGCAATGACTATGACAAATACCAAGAGGTATTAACAATTCGCAGGTGTATTTCGGATATTTTCCAAACCCCCATTAATTCAGCAATCCAAACATGCGAGGACGTCGTTCCTCCTTTCGTCCCGCAAGGAACCACAGCGTCAGGCTCGTTGTAATATTCAGGTCGTTAATTTGATACGCTCTCAGAGGACGAGTCCCGTGGCAGGTGAGCTAAAATTCACCCCCCTCCCTCTCCCGGCTGTCAGAGCATTTCGCCAAGACGCGGGAAAGAGGGTCTGGGGTCGGTACAGAGTCAGACCGGGCACAGCGCGTGTAATTACACACACACCTAGCGCTGAATACCGCTTTCCTGAGCGAGAGATAGCGCTCCATTTGTCCGGCGGTCCGGACGCGAGCCAACGGCCAGGCTCGGGTCACCGAGGGAGAAGAATTCGAGGGCGGCATTCTGCCGCGGATAAAAAGAGAGCGGACGGCGTCCGCGCTAATCATCGCTCGAATTCATTCGAGGCGCTCGCTCCCGGCCGGGGAAGCGCGCCCGGTATGCCCGCGCCGCTCCTTACACTCTTATATATATACGCGGCCGGGGGCGCGCGAACGTATATAAAAGGAGACAATCCAATTTCGCGAGCGCCGGTCGATGCTTATCGTTATCGACATCGCCAGCCCGTTGAGGCTGCGTAGTTCTATTAACCCCCTCCTCCCACTTCAGCCTTAGCGGACGCTTCCGCACGCGTTCACCTGCGCGTCCGTTCGTCTTCTTCCCGCCGCTCTCCGTCGGCAAAGTGGTAATAACCCTCACCACCGCTGCACTGCTTCCTCTCTTTCTCTATCTCTCTTTCTTGCTGTACATCTCTCTCTCTCTCTCTCTCTCCTTTCGATTCTTCCCTCTCTTTCTATCCTTTCACGGTAAAAAAAAAGAAACCGCGATCTCCGAACTCGGTTATTGAAGCTCTCTCTTTTATTATACCTCTTTCGCGAGGAGGAGCGAGGGAAGATAGAGAGACGGCACCGCCGAGCAAACCTCGACTCACCCTCGCTACTTCCTTCCGACGAAGCTTTTATTTTTCATTCGCTCGGATCTTATCTCGACGTCGGATCGACGCTACGGCGAGTAGCCCGATTCATGTCGCGTGACTCTCGTCGAGTCGGATTAACGCGCGTAATTGCCACGGAGCTCCCGAGTCTCGCGTGTCCCGACCCCCCCTCCCCACCCTCCCTCCATCATGTCATACTCCTTAGCTCTTTCAACCGCGCGGTCGGATTTTACAAGGCACTCACGGGCTTTATTGGCGGAACGCGTGCGCGATCCCGAGGAGACACTGGGACGGAGACACTGGTGGTACAAGTTATGCCGGGGACAATTAATGGTCTGTCGTCACGAGAGGAAAACTTACACATTTTTCTTTCTGAATTTTGAAATTTTTATGTAATAGAATGAAATACGTTTGATTCGATCATTTTTGGTTTATTGGAGTTTTTGTGCAAAAAAAGTTATTAAAATTGAATGTAAGTTTGCCTTTTAATCGAAATAAGAGGTGATGATTAATATGATTAACAAAAGATAAACGAGAAAAAATCTATTACAAGTATCTTTTCTTAAATGAAATATCAAAACGTACATGTACAATAATTTATAACATTTTTCAATAAATGTACTTTTTAAATGTTTCGAAATACGAATATTTCATTTTTAATACAATTAAATTCAATTTTGAATTAAGATAAATTGTACTTTACTTTAATACTTCTGTTCAACTAATATTTCAAATTAATGTTTTTAATAAAATTTCGAACTTGCTGCTGACAAGGTAATTTCCATTTTCTTGCTGACAGTAACGAATTTTAATTTTAGTATATCAAACTACCTCGACTTAATAAAAAAGTTGATAAAACTGGAGAGTAAATTTAAAAATTTTTTTGATTAATAAAGCTTTCGAAATAGCCTCTTTGAGTGATTCCCAATCCGACATAAAATCTTTTCCAGCATTCAATAAGTTCGAAAAATTCGCCGTCCTCGAGGACTCGAGAAGGCTTCGCCGGTATAACGAGAAAGCACTCGAGTACCGCCTCAGAATTACAAAAGCGCCAAGCCCGCAAGATGCACACGTGAGGGCAACAATAATGGCAACGACTCTCTCGTGTAAATGCGTCGCGTTGTTCCCGACCGAGTTCTTTTTGTCTCGCGGCATTTCCCGAAGGGCGCATTCTTCAAAATCGACGATTAGAGACGGGCGATTTTTCTTTTTCACCCTCCCCCCTATCCTACCTTTCTGCGGGGGACTGGTAATCTCGTGTGAAATTGGTTTTTTTTCTCCATTTCCTCGCGATTATACCGTTTTATTGTACCTTTTTTAGACTAGTCGCCTCTTAACTATTTTCATATCGAGATAAAGAAGTGTTTTTTCAGGTTGACCCAATTATTATCGCAGTTCAAAATACAAGAAACTGATGCTGTACATATACACTATGTTATAGAATATGTACAGTGTAGAATACAGAATAGTTATTATTCTAAATTTAAAATTTTACAAGTTGTAGAAAAAAATAATAAATCTCTCATGTAAAAACTTTTAAAAAATATCACATAATAACTATTCACTTTTTCCAAAAAAGAGTATAATAGTTAAAAATTAAAAATAAGAGTCAGATTACACATTAACAGATTACACATTTACACAGTAAAACTATTCCCATCAAAGCAGAAAATAGATAAGTAAATTAAAAATTAAAAATGAAGGAAACATCGCACTCACATATTTTATTAAAGGATTATTAAATTATTTTACGTCGTTTTTTTACGTTACAATAAAAATCATTTTAGTTGAACTTTTTTAGCAGCTTTAGTTTAATATTAAAGTAAAGCTATTAAATCAAACTTTTAATAATCGTGAAAAATGTGAAAAATTAATTAAAATTTCTGAATTCAATTTGCTTTATATGCGCATATTATTTTTTTTATTTAATTAACGTAACGTAAAAGTAAAACATAAAATACCGAGGAAATTACTTCTAAAGATGTAAAATATAGAAATAAGTAGATAAGATCGGGATTAGTCAGACGATCAGTCAGCAGCGCTAAAGTAGGGAGGCCAGATGAATGCTAAAATTTGTCATACGAACCCCCCCACCGTCTTTTTAATTAAAATATTGTTTTCACACGAGCAATCGATAAAAGCGGCATGATTCACACCGAAAGATTTAAGACAGGCACTCAGCATCCCACTTCCAACGAATTTCTCACGCCCGAGATCGAAATAAGACTCTTAGCGGAATAAAGCGTGGCAAAGAAAAAAAAAGTTTCGCCGCCTCCCCGAGTCAACTGCACTGAGTGCGGCGCAGCCCTCCTCCCAAACATCGACGTCTGCGTATCATCTTACCAGGAATAACAACAAAATTATCTTAAATCACCAGTCCAAACAGTAATTTCAGCGGAAGCGCTCCTCTTATCTCCCGCTCTCTGTTGATCTTATTTACATTCCCAGCCAGTCCCGGCGCTATCTTATTTATTCTCTCCCCGCGCGCGCGCGCTCGCCTCCCGCACGCCCGTCCGCAGGCTCGTCTATCTCCGCGCGCGCGCGCTCCTCTCCCGTTCACTTAGGAATTACGCACGCTCCAGATATTCTTCCTCTCTCGCCCGCGTCTCCGCCGATGGAGAATCTCCTTCGTCGCCGGTGCTATACCCCCCGCTCCGCGAGCGCGCATATTTATGCGCGTTTACGCGCGGCTATACGGGCGCACTTTTACGCGACAGAGGGGTATTGCGGCTGTCGGCCCCGTCTCATCCCCTTTCGCGCGCCGCCAGATGAGCCGCGAACGCTTTTCGCCGCAGCGGAGGCCTTGCCCCCTTTGAGGTAACGCGTTTCACCGATTAACGCGTGTTTCGAGAGTGGATTCCGGTGGAGTGGATTCTGGATTCTCCTGCGCCGATAAAATCGGGAAATCATTTTGGACTCGAATATTCGTATGGAACGCCCGCGAATTGTTAAAATTCCAAACATCACTGTTTGCATTGTAAAATATTCCGCACTGCAAGAAATGATCATTGCTTGTTTTATTCGTTTATTTAAATTACTAGAAGTCTAAATGCGCGCTTTGTATGCTGTACATGTAAAATGATAAAATGATATTCAAAATTTCGCGCCAAATTTCCGTCATAATACTTCACAATCTGTAAGTCAATCAAATTTCAAATCTCCACGTCAAACTGACCACTCAAACTCAAATAAACTCAATAGAGGCTTCACTTTTTGTCATTCTCTTTTTTAGTAAGGAACATTTGGCCGACGAGTATCCTTTATGTTTGATTTTCTTCGAAGCGAAAATTTCGGTTTCGAAAAATCGTGCGTGCGAAATGCGCGGGACATATTTGCACGAACCTCGAGAAAAATGTCAAGCGCTATCGACGTGTTTACTCGACTGGGTATGCTTTTACTAAGTTTCAGAGGGAAAAAAAATAAACGTATAGAGCGTGGAAATGCTCGCTTTCTCGGGGCTAAATGTTTTCAAACGAAATGCCAAATGCCGGGGGAGGAATTACACGCGATGCATCTGCAACGCGAAACGTGCCAGTAGAGTAGGTACGCGTCTAGTCGGGCATCGCTGCGATACTGCCAGCTATTCAGTTACGCTGCTGCTATACGAGTGAACCCTCTCGAAAGAGAGCCGCTCTACCGTGCCTAATTGTTGCGAAATACTTAATCAAACATTTTCGTTTAAATCTAGTTATTTTGCGGTTTATTTATTTATTTGGTTTAAAGAAAATTAATGGAAAATAAATTAATCGACTAGTTGAACGAGAAATTTTTAAAATGTATTCATAGAGTTTATTGAAAAAATGTAATCTCTACTCTAGATGATTCGCTCTTTGTGCTTTTGATGTTTAGCAAATTTTAATTCAAGATTATTTCAGGAAGTTCAAGGGTTTATTCCAAATGAAAAGACAAATCTCATGAAATTTTTGCATGTTATTGCTTTCAAGGAGATTGTAAGTGGTTGGAGTTGTGGATTTTAAATAAAACTTTGAGCAGAGTTTCATTGCATGCCAAAATATGATGAAAGCCAAAATATAACTTTTTAGCTAATAGAGATTTTTTAACTTATAGCTGCTCTTTGCGTCTTTCGTTTGCTTTTTTGATGTATTCTCTAACTGACCTTTCATTAAATAATCAAATATAAAGTTTTAATGGAAAATGACTTCAGTACAGGAAGCATAACCAATTATGACTGTTATTAAAACTATGCTCAAGGATTTATTAAAAATCTGCATCCTAAAGCTTTTACACTCTCTTCCATAATTAAAAGCAAGAATTTTTCAAAGTCTTTATCCCGTGTGTTATCAAGTAAAATTTTTAAAAAATGAATATTTAATGCAGGTTCTTGGAAGCTTTTAAGTAAATGCGTTCCTAATAAAAAATATAAAGTTGTAGTTAAAAAAAGCTGCAATTTAAAAGAAAAAGTATCAAAGAACTTAAATACAGCTGGATGATAATTGTTGCTTAATAGACATCAGAAAAAGAAACCAGAGAAAAAAGTAATCGAAATGTCGAGTTCGCAGACTATCGGACGTAGTGCACAGTGAGATGGGATGTCGCCTAGAGGATAGAGGATGCGCTGTTTTCACGCCCACACATTATACCGCTGGACCTCCCTATACATTTAATAGCTACTTCTAAAACTTTAAAAATAAAAATTCCGTGCAATTTCAAAATAGATATGTCTGTTTAATTTAAGAAAAATCCAATGGATTTCTAAACACGATAAATTTAAAATTTAAAATAATACACCATTTAATTTTTTGCAAGTAATACGATTGTTCGTATGAATAAACCACAAATCATGTAGATGAAAATCCAATTTCAGAGAAACGTTTCTGCGGTATGACTGACTTATTTAATTCTCTGCGAAGCGCATCGCACGGAACTCCTTAAAAAGTAGCTCGAAACGCCTGAACAAACACGAGTGCAGAGTTAATTCAGCTGAAAAAGCAGATGCGCCCTTTCGCGAAACTTTGTGTTTAACTAATTAATTAGCAACCGCAGCTTCGCGAACAATCAAGCCGCTTCTTCTTGCAACAAAATGAATTCATTCGCAGCAGAGATGAAACGTCTGGAGCGAGCCATTGAGCCGCTTGCAAAACGGCGAGCATTGCAAATGATCCCCCTTGAACGGAGCCAATTATCCCGGTTCCCTTTGAAAAATCCCCCGATCTAAATCATAACGAGCGAGTCCCCCGCGGGCTTAACGAATTCAGCAATGGAGATTAATACGTTTCATTAGCATAATGCAGCGCCGGGCGAATCTGTCTCCCGCGGAAATTCCGAATTGAGCGGGGCTCCGTCAAGACAATGGCCGAAATCCGAGATGCGCCGCGTCGCCCGGCTGTTTGTACACCGCGGCGCGCGCACGTGTTACTCGCGCGGCATTCAGGCGTGCAGCCGCGGAGGCCGGGCTCCGCGCGCGCGTTTTGATAAAGAGCAGTCCGCCCGCGCGCTTAGCGGGAAACGCGCGAAACTTTCCTCCCCAAGTTTAGCTACATGAATAGTTTCTCTCCTTGTGCTCGGGGTCTTATTTTCGAGGTATGCTTTGACTTATTGCGCTATTCACTTTGCCCACTCGACGACGAGATACACTTTCATCCACTTATTTAGCGGCCCGATGTGTTTTCCGAGAACCCCGGTGGAAACGGTCGTCAGTTCTTTGCGGGTTTCTCGTTTATTTTATCAAAGCTGGCCAGTTTTTAATAAAGAAGATATCGCGATGAATCTCGTGATCTGACGATGGTAACTGGACCTGCACAAGGTTCAAACTAGTGAAAAACTAGTGATTTTTAAAAAACATTTTACGTATTTTTAATTATTTACGTATTTTTAATTATTAATTATTAAGAGCATAATAAGTTTGGATTAATTTGCTTGAAAAATTCCATCAGATAGAATATCGAAGAATAATCGACACGTTTTTTTCTTTTTTCAATTTAATACTTATTAATTATAAAGACGCAGCAATTTAAAATTTGCGACATGCGTAAAGTCACAACGGGCGTATAAATATGTCCATATAGTGTATAATCATGATGTCAAATTTTTCATAAGTGATTTTTTTAATTTCTTATTTCGAATAACAATAAATTAAAAGAACACCACCAGAACTGGGCAGAATCTATTTTACTTGCCAGTTGAACTGCTCTATTTTGGAGCAAGGAAGCGGTAACTTCAAATGTCGCTAAATCGAGCGAAAGTAATAAATAGTGAGTAACGTGTTTTTATATTTATCAAAGGTAGTTAACTCCCGCAGTAAAGGATAAACATTAAATTAAAGAGCATCTTCGGCGACGAGAGCATAGGTGAGCTTGTAAATGGAATTTTAGGAGATGATGATTCAAGGAAACAAGAGATAGCCCTTTATTATTATACGCGTCATTTAGCCCGATAGAAGTGGGCACCGGGGCACTTTCGCGGAGACGCACTCGGGGTGTTTACGGGTATTTCAGCGCGCGGAAGGCCAGAAGCGCAAGTTTATACAGCCATTGGTATTAATAATCCATAAGGATCAATTGATTACACAAAGATAGTGGCCCCGATCTGGCCATTAGACGCGGCTGCGGGCCATCGGCGGAGGCAGCGAATCCCCGTAATCCCGCTAATGGGGGCTCATTTGTCCGATTCTTCGCCCGGCGGAAATAGCGGGAATTACAAGCAACTATCAATTTGGACGCGCGCAGCCTGGGCATTACGGGGCGCCGCGGTCCCGGGACGAGCCGTCAGAATATACGCTCGAGGAACAGAGGGAAAGAGCATTAGCGCGTTAACGTGCCCGAGCTGCTTATATGCGCGCCTCTTCTCCTCCCTCTCTTTGAATGTCTAATGCCCGAACGGCGAGCAAATGCATTCATGATTAAGCCGGACCCGGTACGTAGCAGTTGAGAAACTTTAAATTATATCCAACGCGACGCGACGCGAGCCGCGCGTGCTCCTCGAGTCCGAGGGCGAGTCCGCGAATAATGAGAATTTCAATATTCATCCCCCCCGCGTCCCGTGCCAAGTCGTGCGCGAGCTCCATCTCCAGCGCCCTGCCCTAAGCTTCTTCGGGCCGATACTGCTACGTGTAACTGCGCAGTAAACCCGCCGGGATCCTCTGCTGTTCCGTGTTTTTTTTTCTTTTTCTTGTCTTTTTTATTGCTCTTTTCTTCAGCGGTGCGTGCCGATATCGACGGATACGCATGCATGTGTGCTTCTGGCTAGCATCGATTACCGGGAAAACAGTGGCACACTGACACGCTAGTGGTTAGTTGTAGTAGCTTTTCTTTGTGTGTAAGATACGTATTTTTATTTACTTCCGCTTAATATAGGTGCAGGAGAATCGGTTCGATTATCAGAAATAATGCCAACGTATACTTGAAAAGAATCGTAAATTCTTTCATTTTACGATTGTTTGTCAACCAAAGTATAGAACATATTCAGTAAATTGAATTTATAATACATTAAATGAAATTTAACTGACCTATATCATTCATTGTTAAAAAGATTCATTGTTCATTTCCTTCAGATCCAATTTTTCTTCAGCTATTTAGGAATCTAATTCATTAAAACATAAACAGTTGTGTCACCAAATTTATTACCACTTCTTTTAGATTCCTCATGTAGAACGAGGTGTCGCTTCAACCTAATTCAGGAAAAAAGACGCATAGCTATTTTGTTAGCAAAAAATTCGCTGGTCACTTCCGTTAGATTCAACTACTCCTTACGTACCACCTTATTTCTGTTTGATCCGGTGTTTCTTCAAATAAACAAGTTGGAGCACGAATTTTGAAAATTCCTATAGTTTAGTTTTGCAGATCAATGTACGGTGACGCATAGTTTTATTCGGTACAAGTAAGAAAAAAAGTTTTAACGCCGTTATAACAGCAATTCCATTAGATTTCATTTTTTTGAAAATTGAGACCCAAAATTCAAAAGACTATATTGTTTTCTTTGCGATAAAAAACTAAAAAATATAATAGGCCGCGCGAAGTACTGCGAGTCACTAACGCTTTTGCTTAAAAAAGTTACGACGCCATTTCATCGGCAATTCCGTTAGATTCAATTTTTTGATAATAAAGATTCTAACGCGAAATTTAACAAAACTGCGCCGTTACATCCGTCATAAAAAAAAAACGAATCATCGATCAAAGTTTCTATTTTTCAACGTCTCTTTGAGCTCTCCAAAGCATTAATTTAAAAAGCAACAAATCAGCTAATTCCCAGCAAGCAACGAGTAGCTCAACTGCACGGAAACTCAAATTCCAAAATCAGATCGAACGAACTAATTTATCAAATCAGCGCGCTGAAAGTTCCGTTATCAAATCCGACCTGCTCCAGGCGTCCCTTTCTCTCGGGCTCGCATCAAAGGTATTTTTCCTTTGAAAACTTTCAATGTACATAATCAAAGCTATCTCTCCCGTGAAAATGTTTACGAAGCGCGCGTGTGCTCTCCTCGGCAATCCCGGTCCCGGCGACCCGGCGGGGGCGTCGGCCCCGGGGCTCTCCACTTCGGCAGCTCTCATTTTTCCCCGGCGGATAACAGCCGCGTCGAATCTCCACGGCGGGCGACAAAGCCAACAGCGAATAAATTAGTATCTAAATCATGCGCGCGCGCCGGCCCCGTCGTAAACCAGATCGGCCGCTGGCGTAACGGCGCGTGCCCATCGCAACGCGGCCCACTTGCGCGGGCAGTAAAACAGCCCTGCGGCGGGATACCGCGGCCAATGGTCGGCCCGCACCGCAAGAATCGAATGCCGGGGCTTCGCGGCCATTTGAGTTCGCGAGCCTTCGGGCCCGGCTGTTTGTGTTTGATTTCGCGTTCGACTCCTGTTTGTCGTCACGTCCGGCCGGCCCCTGCCCTTGTGTCAGCGCGCGCGCGCGCCTGCGTGACGGGACAATGAAATCCCTCTGTCCCGCTCGGCCGATCGCCGCGGAGAGGCGCCGTACGTATATACCACGGCGGGGGTTCGCGTGCCGGCGACCGATTCGCCGCGAGGGCTCCGACACGCCCGCGGAAGTTTAATATTAGCCGGTCCCATTCAATTAGCGCGCGCTGTCCGGAAATGGAAAGCGAAGGATGCGGTTAGAGACGGCGTAAGAGTTGTCGGTCCCTCTCTCCCTCTCTCTTTGCTTCGTGCGCTGTACGCGTGGCCCTGGCGTTCGAGTGCGCGGCTCGTACAGACCCTATAACTTCCTATTGTGCTAGAGTAGCCAAATAGAATTGCCGCGTCTATTTCGGCCTCATCTTATTAATAGGAAATACTCCAGCGGGAACTGCTGTCGATAATCAGAGCGAGTGGAGAAATCTAGTGTTGTCTGGCATTTCAATTCTGCAGTGGAACCCATTGTTTGAAACTCTATAAAGTGCGTGGGTATCAAAACTACCTAATGCAGAGTTTATGTATGCACTTTGTTGTGCAGGAAAGTGATTGAATAAATCCCATTTATTGTGATTATCTTGCAACGGGGTTTATATTATTTCTCTTTCTGAAACGGGTTTTTTTCCTTGGAAGAAATAATACTGAAAATATTGTAAGATCATTCGTGCTGATGATAATTTTTAGTCAATTATGCAACTCTTTCTTAATATTCATTTCCCCTTTCATTATTTTTCTTCTATGATTGTTCAATAGACTTACTTGAAGATTAAAAAAAAAGGGTTAAAAATGTTTAATAGAGAACCGATCATTAAATGAATAAATATATAATAATATTCTTTCAAATATTCTCCTTTGTCTGACACGTAAATTTGCATAATAATTATGGAAATCGTTAAAAATACATCGAAATATTCTCAACGTAAAAACATAAAAGGAACATAATATTCGCAATATCAATGTAAAGATTATTTGAACCAGAAATTTTAATAAAAAGGATTTTTTAAAGATTAACGTTTATTGATCTGGCGCAAAAATTTTCTCTCTTTATTCAAATTCAATGTATAAAAAGAGTATTAAATGTTACTGAAAAAAAAACTGATGAAAAGTTGTATTAATTTAGTTCATGCGCAGCTGACTCATTTTAATACTGTCATAAATCCATGAAAATCCCTTTAGAAAAAAAGAGCGCGGCCTTTTCAACGTGATCGTTTAAGTCGTACGTATATCTAAAAATGTTGCAAATACTCTTTGCAACATTTTTAGATATATACGTCATTTTAAGATTTATTGACCAGAAATTCTGCCCACAATATGGTCAATTTTCTACCAGAGTGATGCTGTAACAATAAATTTAACTATAACTTCATCTCTAAATATGAAAAATATGAAAAAGTGAATATTCACTCTTTTATACCTAGATAGTAAATTCGTTTTAACTTAAAATTTTAGAGAGCCGTTGATAAACTATTAACGGTTCAATTGGAGCAGCGACTTTAGCGGGAAAATGGAAAGCCAGAGTCGCGGTCGCGGCCGAATCCGCACAATTCTCGCCTTTATTTCGCGCTTACCTTATTATGAACGCGGTTGGCTTGTAGACTGCGCCGATTATATCGAAGCGGTGTGTGGGGGGCATAACGGGATGACGGGGATTCGCGGCTAATGGAAAACGCGCGAGCGCGAATTCTCGCAGCCGCGGCGCCAGCTACGCCCACTAATTAACCGAAATTTTACTATTTCAACGGACCGACGCTCTATTCCAAATAATAATTATAACCCCGCACTCGGTATGCTGCATTCGTGATTTGGACAGCCGGTCCCGCATTTCAAGAGAGCGCGCGAAATGTTCATTTTATACCTCTTTTATTTAACGAATCGAAATAAAAAATCGTAGGTAAAAGGGTTTGTACATTCAACGTCGCATCAGAATCTGTCACCATTCTTTTTTAGTCTCTTAACATTTTTTGGCACGAGTGCGGGAGTAGATTATTTTCGGAAAAATCTCATGCGACTTTTCGACAGCGAAAATTTATGCGAGATAGAGATACTAGTGTTATAAATAAATATTTATTATTTTATTATTGTCGCTAATGTCGAGTATTAGGAGTAAGTTTAATAATCGATACTCATCAGAATTGACTAATTGCAGAATAAATTATTGAAAGTATTGAATATAAATAAATTAGTTGAAATTTGCATCTTTTCGTTTTCTTTGAACAATCCTGTCGTTTTACTATTTGATTTTTTCCTGTATTTTTCTATCATTCAGGTATCGCGAACCTGACCTAATTTTATGTAGAACAAACCGTATTTCTAATTAAATATATAATATATAATTATAATTATTTCAATAATTATTTAATGTAGAATAAATAATTATTTATTAGAGTTTAAATTTAGTTCGAACTTCAAAACCTTTGAAGTCATCAAATTAAATTTGGAGTAATAAACCATACATAATTTTTTTTTAATTAAAATAATAAATTGCAGTTTTTTTTTACACAAATTAAATTTTCTTGATAGAATTGTGTTGTTGTTTAGGACTTGGCTTGGAAATAAATTACTAAAATGATTACCTCATTAATTTTACCAATGAATAATATATATAAACGTACTGCTCTACAACCAATATCTATAATATCTTTGATACCACACGATTGCTTGCTCGAACGAATTTAATTCTTTTAGAACCTACTCGATAGACAACGACAACAAAAAATCGTAGGTAAAAAAACAAAATAAAATCGAAAATATTTAATATGTAATTTTTCAGTCAACGTCATTTTTAGAGCACATTCTAAAAGAATGAAAAATTTGATTTAAAGTACAAGATTTTTCAAATGCGCGCATGGTACGCTCGAAAAGCGCCATCGCGCATGGAAACTCATTATCGAAAAATAATAAATGCCGGCGGGATAAAAAATTGGAATCCTCCATCGGCGCTGGTAATTGGGTTCCAACCTGATTTTTCCTCGGTTTTCCCGCACAACCACGCGGAATCACAATGTTTAAACGGGGCAAATGCCGGGGCGCGGCAAATGTCGCGTCGGTCGCGCGCGGCTCCATTGTTGGCTCGCGCCGAGGGAAAATGATTGCGAGGGCAAATCTCGTTTGTCGCCGCGTCACCCCCCGCGCCGCGGCGTCTACCCCTCCCCCCGCGCCGGCCGCGCTATCGTCGGGATGGTATGCAAAATACTTAATTAGTAAAGCTCGCGCAATCGACGCTCGGGCGGCCGCGTAATTTTACCCCGGCGTCTATGTTTGTCGACTGGTTTAATGGCGGCGCGAAAAATGTTGTTTTACGGCCCGTTTCGGCGATTCGCGCGGGCTCGCGTCGCCTCGTTTTTGGCCTTTGTCCGCGACTCTTTTCTCTCGCTCTCATTTTTTTTTCGGCCATGAGAAGCGTTAAATTCCCGCGATTTGTGCTACTTCGCGTGAGCGATTTTTTAACCGAGTCTCTTTTTTTAACGTATTTTGCGTTAATTACAGCAATGCGTCGAATGTAATTTATTTACGTCTGCGGAATAATTTAAAAGATGTTGTAATCGGCTTAATTAACGCGTAAGGATTATTTAGTTATTGTTTTATTAGAAATCTCA
The DNA here is from genome assembly GCA_900480045.1 of Eurytoma adleriae. Classification (NCBI taxonomy): domain Eukaryota; kingdom Metazoa; phylum Arthropoda; class Insecta; order Hymenoptera; family Eurytomidae; genus Eurytoma; species Eurytoma adleriae. Next base: position 6,855 of record UXGC01000586.1, on the reverse strand, counting down.
TTATAGTGCATATTAGAGTGAAAGCTCTCGTTAATATTTAGAATTTAATAATAAGCTGTACAACGGGGTATTTTGTACGTGTAAAATAGTAATTTAGAATTATAGGGTTTCTTTGAACACTAAAGTAGAGTTATCCATTAAAATTAGATTATACATTGAACTTTCATTTTGTTTAATTTTAGTAAAATCATGGTTTAATTATTTCCTAGAATAAAGCCATATTTATTCGATACGAGAATGAACGAACTTCTCTTGTTTTAATAAAATTGAATATTATGATTATTTCAATTTTCAAATTGCAATCTCCAGTCAACATTTAACCACAGCAAACCTAAAGTTTATTGAAACGACGTTACAATATATTTGAACTCATATAATTTTCTTTTATTAGTAAACTATAAATTAATCATTGGAAAATTTCATGTATTTTATGAAATAAATTCACAAGGTACATTTCTGCATGAAAATTTAATTTTTATTACTCTCTTGGTTCAATAAAAAGACCGTTACTTGTCATTAGTTTAATTCGGTATCTGTACTACAGCCTGGATAATTACCGCAGTTAATAGCCAACCCTGAAAGAGTACATAAAACTGTTCACTTTGATAGCAACAAATAAAAGTTTAATGCGTTCACCTCTGCTTTAACATATAATTAAGATTGCACCGGCTATTTGTTCCGTAGATGAAAAATGCAGCAGTTAAAAGTCGTATTTTTTTTTACTACCAAAATCCATTGCGCTTCGCAGGCTTAATTTTTTCATACCCTTGTCATAAAATTCTCCAACATTCTTTGATTATTCAAATTGAAATATTAAATGTATATGGCAAAATATTTAGAATTTCGACGCTATAACTAATCGAATTGGACCTTTAAATGCTTCACTAAATCCTATCGTTGTTTTTTGACAAATAAATAGTTATTTTGTAAATTGAAAACATTATTGTACAAATGTCACAAAAAATTTTATCTCGGGACAAATCAATTCGCACATTAAAAGCATCGTTAAACACATCTGGTTAGACTGTTTACATAAAATCGTTACCGCTCGACTAGCTTTAAAAATTGAAGAACTTTAAAATATCCTTCTCGAAACAGTTGGCAAAGGCATTAAAACTTCATCCCGGCGCGGAAAAATTTAGCGTACGAGTTCGCTCCCGCTGCGCTTTTTCCGTCTTCATCCTAAATTAACTAACCGCCAGAGTAATCCTTCATCCCCCGAACGTAAATAATTCCACGCGCGCCGACTTTGGACGTGCGTAAACGAACAATGAAGGGAGCGGAAAAAAAGGGCCGCGCGCGCGTCCGAGACCGAGAAAGCAGTACGCGCGTACCGCGGGAAAAAACTCCTCGGCGCAAAAGTGTGCTCGGGCGTAAAGCGCGCCGGGACTTTTGGAATTCGAAATGGGCCGCGGCCCGTCAAACTTTTCGCCGCGCGAATCTCTCGCCGTAAGCGAGTTATTGGCAGGTGCGCGCACCTCTCGCTCCGTCTCTTTAGCGGCCCCGTCCTTTTTCCGAATCCCCCCCTCCGCGTTGTATTCCAATTTTCCGCATGGCGGATCACGGATAAAATATCACCTCGCCCGCGCCGGTCAGCTGTATTTACGATCGGCCCGCTCTCCTTTCTCCGCGTATTTTTCTTATTCGAGCGCGCCGTCCACTCGTACGTGCGCGTCGACTGCGCCGAAAGAGGAAATGACGCGTGCGGTGCAAAGTCACTCGGTGAGGGGGAGGGACGCGGGGGCGAGCATCGCGGATTCCGAGCGAGCGGCAACATTTTTTTTACGAGCCCTGATTTCTTCGCGGCCCCGCTCGCTATCCTCTCGCACTTGGGTTCTTTTATTTCGCCGGCGGTGATACTTCGCGGAATCGATTCCCGGAAGTTTTTCCCCGCTCCAATTGAAGCGGCATTAGCGCGCTTACCCGGACGCGAGGAGTTCGCGACTCCGGCTGAAATCTTTCTTCCTAATTTAATCGCTCGAAAGCTTTCATTCAGAAATTCCCCGATGTATTTTCGTTCGAAAGTTTCCGATGGTGTATACGGTAATTCGCTCGAATCTTGATGTTGCTCGCTGATTATTTCAAAACTGAATTACGCTCTCTGATGCAGATTCATTTTTTTTTCTTTTCGTGACATCGGACGGATTCATTCAATTTAAATTCGAATGAATTAAAGCTTGTTTTTTGCGTGATGTCGGTAATACTGGTTTTATGCTGTACAGCGTTTGTGGACATTATTTTACACTTAAATACGCATACATTTACGACGGAGTGGGCGAGTCTTTTGTTCAATACATAATATTGTATGGAATTATTTTCCGATATAACTCGGGTATTACTGTAAAATCTAATTGGATATTTCATTAAACGTATTTTAAAAAATATTGGTTAAAAGGTCACGACTTCACTTGAAATCCATCATATTTCTCGGAAATTTCATGTTAACACAAAATTAACGGTCCATATAGCTTTTTATATAATCTATTCGAATAAGTTTAAACATTTTAAAATAATTCCTTTCAACTTCTTTTTTGGAGTAAAAGTGTCAAAAATCTACTTTAATGTTCTTAAAGTGATAAAAAGATCTATGCTGTTGTAGTTTTTAGTCATTTTTGTTGCGGTGAACTTGTAAAAAATGTTCTAATAGTACATTTTTAGATTTATTCGATAAATGTTTCATCATTTTTTTGACGAAAATCATCACAAATGTTGCAAGAAAGGTGATGGGTTTTGATTTTTTGAATAGTATTATTTTATATGGGTATTATCCCATAAAAGATTTCCAGAGATTTCATAGATTCCAAAATTTCAGAGATATCCTGGGATTTTGGGGGATTTCGAGAATTTCCAGGGATTTCCAAGGATTTCTAGGAATGTCCCGAAATTTCCAAAGTTTTATTGGGATTTCCTGAGTTTCCAAAAAGAAGATTTTTTCGAAATTCGAGGGGGGCTAATGGGGCTAATTCGAACACACGAAACAATTAATTAACAGGCTACAATAAGTCACTCAGTAACTTAAAGTTGATCAGCAGTGTCCTATCCATGAAGTATGATTTGTATGCTTGTTTATATTTAGGGGGTTGCAGATCAAATTTAGATCACGGGGTGACTCCGGGGTATCCCGTCAATTCATTGCATCATGTGAACGAATTAGCCTCACAATTTTCTACATTTTCAAAGTAATACGTACTTATAAAAATACTTGTAAAATTATTCAAATTATTTTCAATACAAGAAAGTAAAATTTTAACATTTTATAAATATTTAGGTTTTAATCCTGATCCTTTAAATGGATTTTAATGCAGTTTTATGAAAGACAGCTTTTAGCGAGCAGCTAAATACGTTTTTTTTTCTCCTGCCAACGGGAAATGGACATTCGTTTAATTTGAACTAAATTCAAAGTACAATCAACAGATTTATAGCAGCCATTAATCCAATTGATTTTTCAAAGCGCTCCCCCCTCGCACAATTCAATTAAATCTTTACGCGGCGCACTATAAATAAAAGGAAAAAGCGTTTACACTTCGAGCGCCCGTGAGATGTGTTTACGCGCAATCGCAAAAATTTATCTGCCAGAGCGGAGTGGCCGAGCGCGCGGCGCCCGTGTTAAACGGACTGATAAAACGTCAGATTTGCGCGGCGCGCGCGAACGCGCGCTCTGGAAAAGCGAAGTTTTCGGGGGGAAAACACCGCGAACTTGGCGTTTTTCACCGCTGGTGCGCGCTCCGATGAATCGATGCGGCCGCTTTTGGAGAAGCAATTTATCCAGTGAACGCGTCGCGACGCTCCCCGCCGGCCGACAAAGAAATTCACCTCGGCTTCCTTTTTGCCGCGGCGCTGACACGGCGCGTGCGGGGCCTGCCGGGTGCGCGCACCGGGCGATGCATTTGTCGCGCGGAAGCGGACCCACGGGACGGGTAGCTTTTTTGCGCGCGGCGCTCTCCGCCCCGGGGCGAGGTTCGCGCGGAACGCGATTGATCGCCGCCGAATGGATCGATGACGTTGCGCAATTCGCGCGGGTTGAGGCCACAATGCGCGCGATCTCGTAGACAGGCGCGATCTACTATTCATCCGTCAGGCTTTTCGTCTTTTGCTTTGCATACGTAATCTTTTCTTAGGACTTTTTGCACTTTTGTTTAGTTAAGAGTCAAAGTCCTGTGGTACTTGTTGTGGTTGTACTCCATTTTCGTTTGAATAGTGGCTTAGCTCAAGTTATTATTAAAATAATAAAAATATTGTTTGAAAAATTACATTCTAAAATGTTGATATAAATGTTTTCTTACCTATTCTATAAGTAATAGCGTATGATGTAAGCTTGATTTTAAAAATTTCTAGATTATAATTCACAAGCTGATTTTACCTTATTAATTGATGTAAAATTTAAACAAAATTGTTTACTAATGTTAAGAAATTCTCTAGTTACATGATTTTAAAGTAAATAATTCTCTCTTCGGTTTGTTACACATGACCGCATATGCATTAGTGTTTGAAAGAGACAAACTATATTTATGTAATAAAATCTCCTTCTGAATACAATTAAACTTAGCAAAATATATCGTCGTTCCTAATGAAGAACCACATTTTACTTTTTCCGACTAAAAACATCACAATTCAAATCTGCCACCAAGAAAAGCACTTTTCGGAATTTTGCCGCGAAATAAAGCACTTTTCGGATTTTACGGCGAAAAAAAGCACATCTGGGAATTTTTCAAGTTTTTTCACGGAAATCTTGCAAAATGTGCCTTTTTTGTTGGTCTAACAGCACAAATTTTCAAGAAAACGTACTATATTAAACGCTTTTAAAAAGTTTAACGTTTTTGAACAACGTCTGTTGTTCAAGGGGAAAACTCACGAAATGTTTTTTTTATTTCAGTAGAATCTCGTGAAATGTATATTTTTTTCGCGGGGCACTCATAAAATTTGCTTTTCTTCGTTAGGAGCGACGATATAACGGAATATGTACTTTGTCTTTCTGAATTAGTGTAACATTTATTATTCGAAGAGCTAGTGAGTGTTCCCGCACTAGTAAAAAACGTAATAAAATCAAGAAAATTGAAATAAAAAATGTTAGACTAATTTTCTCCCTATAATATTCATTTATCATCTTAAAACGTAAATGGACGTTCTGATCCCCTGCATCCCCGGCGACTCGACTCAGCTCATTATAACTACCTTAATCATTGCCTCATTAAAAATATTTAGATCTAACATTGCCTTTACAATCTCTAAAGTAACTAAATTTGGTTCGACGTTCATGTAACGCGGAGGCTGTAAATGCCCTTTCGAAACAGCACCCCCCGCGACGTTCACCAAGCAATTGTAACGCCACGCATTCTCCCCGACAATAAAACTTTCATTATGCGAATAATCGTATAATTCCCGCTGAAGATACACGCGGTATACGGCGTTGATCGATTGCTCCTCAATCTTTAACGCCCGTCGTAAGACACACCCGCATCGCGGCGTACTTTACGGCCGGCGTTAATGCCGCGCGCAGTTTTTAGTGGCGCGCGGGGAGCGGGGGGCTCACGGCCTCCCGCGGGAGCACCGGTAAATTCTGCGCGGCCTACCGAGGCCCGGCGGCCGCGTCCGCGTTATTAATTACGAATTAATTAGGTCGCCCGGCGAATTACGACCGGCGGCCCCGGCGAAAGAACCCGCCGAGTCGCCCCGCCCCGCGGCGCTTTGAATCGGCCGCTCGATTTCAATGGGCCGATTTCAAATGCGCCCGCGGCTTTAAAGCCCCGGCCGTTCGCCCCGCCGGCGAGTGGCTCGCGCTCGCAGTTCGCTTACTAAATACAGAAGCCCATAAAGCAGCTCGTCCGTGCGCCTCCACGCGATATCGCCGGGGTTTCGGCCCGGAAAGTCCGAAATCTCGCGTCTCTTTCCGCGGGGGCGGGGAGGGGAGGGAGGGCGGCTATCGGGTCGCGCGCGGCCCGGCATACTTTGTCGGGATTCCGCGCATTCGTTGAATAACCCGAGCATTTAGCAAAGTACCCCGGGGCGGCGGCGGCGGCGGTCGCTGCCAGAAATGCTCCGCTCAGCCGGACACGCGCGCCCGATTCATCCGATTCCTCTGGCGCGGAGCGGCGTGGAATTATCGATGAGCGAGCCGCCCGCTCGCTGCGGCTCTCGTTTGGCTCGTTTCGCGCTTTGCCGAGGGCCACCACCCCCGCCCCGTCCCTCTCCCCGCGCCGCTTCGCTCCCATTCGAGACCCGGCCGTGTGTATAAGTGTGCGCTTCTCATTAGCGGCCCCAGATGCGTTTGACGCTCTTTTATCGGCTAGTTTACACTTAGCCGCCGTCTCGTTATGCGCCGCGCACCCCCACCGACGGCGCGCGGGGTTGCGGCTCGGTATTGTTTGCCCCTTTCGGCGCGGCGCACTTTCGCCCCGGCGGCGCCGCGCGCGGGGGCTAACTTTCGCCGAGCTTTTGCGATATTGCCGGGCGGAACTGTTTTGAATCTCGCGTGAATGCCCGGGATTGCCTGCACTTTCGCAAAATGCCCACCTAACCAGCGGGCGTTTTATTCTTATTCCCGCTTTGCTGTGCGTGGAATTTTCGGAAAATCGGCCATTCCCGTAATTTCGTTTATTTTTAGCAATGCATCAATTCAGTGCACCGCAATGCTGACGTACTGATTAAAAATATAGCATTTAGAGCCTAGCTAAAAATGAAAAATCGAGCTATAGATATGACCGTATTTAATTAAAATCTGTAATGTGACAGTAGTTCTGGATTAATTTGAGTGCGCTCTTTACGATGCTATTATTTTTTTACTGCACTGAGAGACCGGCGTGAGTAAAATTTAAAAGTTGGTTGGTAAAAATTACCAACCACGTGAGTAATGTGATC
>UXGC01000585.1:48340-81946 GCA_900480045.1 Eurytoma adleriae | reverse complement strand
TTTTCAATGCATTAGCATATAAGTCTCTCTTTTTCAGTATCTCATCGTGGAAAAACCTCTTGTCAGAATTCAAACGTCTAATCAAATCCAATGAGAAGTAAAAAATAAATTAACTCGATTAGAAAATCAATCGAACTGCAAAATTGCGTATAGCGCAACGAATCGGAGCTCCTTTAATTCGCGCTTACATGAAATTTCAATTCGGACGCAACGCTTCGAAACAAAACGAAACGAATGAGAGTTTCACGGGTCGCTAATCCCGAGTTTACGGAATCTTCGATCGGCAAGTTTTCACGGGCGACTTTCGCCGCGGCGTGCAGTTCCCCTCGCCTTTTCACGCTCGCTCGCACCCGCCCTTCGCGCTCCCTTTATCGCGCTTTGATTGTTTCTCGTTCTCCGGCGCATTAGCCGCGCGCCGTGTGTACCTTTGTGTACGGCCGGTGTGCACGCCTCGCGTCGCGAAAAGCCAATTGCCGCACCTTTTCCGTACACCCCTTTCCTCCGCTTTTTTTTTCACCTCGTGGATTTCTTCTCCTCCCGCGCTGCACACCTTTAGTGGATGCGCGCCGCATTTATCGGCGATGCAGCTGCGCCGCGCGCCTGATGTAATATCGCGCGATTTCACGCACCGGCTCATTTCGTTCTTAATTGCCGGCTTTGAATTTTATCAGACGCGGGATTTGTACCGGGTGCGATTGCGCTTTTGCTTCAGGTGCGAGCTAATGATTTTCAAAGTTTCATTGCTCGGGCGTAAGGTGGATTTACGGCGGGGACGTTAACTTTTAGATATTCACTTTTTTATTTTGAAAAGTTTGTTCAATAAATTATACTGATTACTTTAGATTTTTTTTTTATTACTTTCGATTTATTGAAAATTCGTGCGATAAAATTTTATTACCGGTTCTCCAATTTCGTGCGTTGATAATCATCGAAACTTACATGGGCGCAAAATTAAATCCAACCTCCCAGTTTTATTGCGAGGATAAAAAGTTTTGAAATAGGTATAACTTTAGCAAGCGCGTGTGCGCGCGAAAATTCATGATACTCTTTCGCGTAGAATATCATTTTTATCGCATTATCGCCGATAAAAATTCCTTATTTCCACACGCTTCGCAGAAAGAGCAACGAAGCTCTCTTGCTTTTCTTTATCTTATCAAAAAATCATCAAAAATATACGAAACCTTCATGGCGCCGCGTGTCGTTCATTCCGACCTCTGCGAGAAAAAAAAATCGGCTAGTCAAATTTTTCGTTTCAAAATAAAAGTGAACGCACCGGTGCGTCAAGCGAACAAACGAGAGATCGGTTTATGACCCGATTGGCGCGGATTTCCTTGGTCGAAGTTCCTCCGCGACTCTCGCTCGTTCCCGACCGCCGGACGCGCACGAAACGCGCCTCGACTTTCCTCTCTCTCGCGGCTTTTCTCGCGACGACGGCCGCGCGCCTCGAGTACGTTTATTTTTAGCCGGGGCGAGGGCCCGTCGCGAGAACCTTGCGCGCCGCCGGTGAAATTGCAAAACCGGTCGGGTAGCCGCGAGAAAATCGGAGTCGACCGGTGTGCGCGAGCGACGCTTTACTATATTTACCGGCAATTAGGGAACCGTTCGCTTGTTTAGAAATTAGACCGAACGCCGTTGAGAAAGAAAAAAAATGGCTTGCCGCGCTGTCGCATTTAGTCGCTTCGTTGATCTTAATTCGGCGCAAAGCGGGTTTACGGGTTGAAAACGCGATGATTAAAAAAATTGGGATTGACAAAGAGCGTGAAAGGTGCGGGCTTATAAGAACCGTTCGAGAAAATTTAGTGCATTAACGCTTCAATAGAAAGCAATTAGGTGAAAAAAAGGTTGAAGTAATTTAAGATTGCGGTGTCGGTAGAAATTACAATTCAAGAAACAACCGCAAAATAACGGATTTTCGAAAGCGGGATCTGCGTACGTATTTTTCCCTCGTATTTTTGTTTTCGATTCTTTTTTAGAATGGCAAACTTGTTTCTTTTTTATAAATATATAAACTTTAACAAAAATAAGTTTCATGTAAACTGTTGAATAAAAAAACAATGCGGTATAGACATTCGTGATATTTAAATTCGCGCAGCGTCTCGGCGTGCGATCGTTACGAATTCTCGTAAAAAAAATGAATAAATTTAAATTTATAAATTCTCACGTTTACGTCAAATCCAAAGGCGTCGGTAAATTCGCAATACCGTCTCCTTTTAGATTATCGAGAAAAAAATTAAAGTCGACAGTATTCGGATGATAAGTGTCATTTTATATTTACCACCTATGAAATTCAGATGCTGTTAGCGCGACCTCGATGAAAAAAACTTTTTTTTTAAAACGTCACGTTCTGCCACTACCAACAGCAGGCTTCATTGATCGAACGCGGCCAATTATGTGTCTTATTAAATCATCAATTAAGCATCTCCGTGATGCAATAAAAGAAATTACGGGCGCTCGAATTACCATCCGCGAAGCGCATTCAATAATTAAGCGAAAGCCCCAAATAAGAAGCGAGGGATCGATCTCTCCCGAATTGTGCCTTTCACTCGGTCATAACCCCGTTATCGAGAAACGCGACGCGCCTAACGAAGGTAACGTCGGGAGTTAAAAAAAAGAAATTCTTGGAGAAAAGGAAAAATCGCCTAGCTTGGCGAACTCTTTCTGGTTCGTCAATCTACACCGCATCCTATAAGTTTATCAACTGTCGCATCACGAGCAGGAGCTGAATTTTAGCGGTGAAAAGGGAAAATTTTGAAATCACGGCGTATAACATTGCCGGCTTTTCGGAAAAAACGCAAGTACACGTATACACTCCAGGGCACGTGTGCATCGGCTCTTTGACCTCTTTGCGCGTGCTTTGTCTTCGACCGTCTCTTGAAGCTGCCTTTGTGATGGATCGGCTGTTTCTTTTTTTTTTTTTAAACAGGGGATGTATAGACGTGCGCGCGATTGTACGGACGAAGACGACGTGCTCAAATTTGCTCTAAAATCGATTGTTTCCGCGCCGGTAGACGCGTTATTGTTTCACTCGGTTAGAGCAAAGTGCACAATTATTCGGGAGATCGTTATTTTTAAGGCTTACATCCGATACTTTTCCCCAACCATGTGATGCAAATTTTGCTTATCAAAACAGCGCGCTTTAATTTGATTTCAAATATATTTCTCTCGCCTTAAATCAAAACCCGTTCTCTATCTCTTTTTGCAAAGCTTGTGTCAAAGGTGTAGGTTTCAAAGATACTCGATGGCGAAATTCAGTGTGCAGAACTTTCGCGTCAAAGGGAGCGGCGAGAGATTAATCTCGAAAGAAGAACGACGACGAAAAGGAAAAAAAAGTACGCTGGAGTAGCAAGTGGTGCTCGTAGTCGTTAATTACACGTAATTCACCGAGCTGATTTAAGCGCGCGTGCGACCCGTCGAGGGCGACCCTCGCGCGACTAAGGAGCGTCTCGGCGATAAATCTCTTTATCGCGAAACAGGCGCACGCGCGGGGAAAAAAAACGCGCGGCAAAAAGGGAACGGAATAGTACGTCCCATCCCCGGGCGCTAATTTCGCGGCGACGCGAGGGCCAGCTGCCTCTCGTCGAAATAAACATTTTTACGCGGATGTTTCATCAGCGCGGGCTTAGTCCCGTCGCGCTTTCGGTTTTACGGCTCGCGCGTCCCAGCGACTCGTCTTCCTTGAAACGCGCGGGAAAAAAAGAGGGAAAGAGTCGAGCGGACGTGTCGACGCGTCGAAATTATCGGCGACGCTGTCGCGGAAGCGATGGACGGCGAGATCGCGTGGAGTCGGGGGGGCCCGCGTGACAGGAGTCCGATATACCTGCCGAAGTAGTCGTCGCGCGACTGTGATTTTCGCTCGGCCGGCGAAAGCGCCGAGTTTTCGATTATTTATGCCTCGGCTACTTGCGCCCGAGCTATATTTAGCGCCGTGCCGTTTTTTTGCCTCTCTCTTTTTTTCGTCTTCTTTTTGAAGTAACAGCACGGCCGATTGACAATCCCCGCGCGCATCGCAAAAATTGTTTTTTCGACGAGAGCGAACTGTCGGCCGCCGAGATCTTAAAATTTTGAAGCGCTGCTACCCCAGATTTATTGTGCTTCACGGAAGTGAGATAAAAAAATGTGGAAAGACCGAATGAACGCGTAAAAAGATACGCGTAAAACGTAAGTTTGCAGTGAAAATAAAGGCGAGAAAAGTAGGATGAGAGGGGAAAAGAAGGCGGAAAATAGCCGGGCGATATAACATTCGTAGAATTTTTCGATTGCCACTTTTTCCAGCCCCGTAAAATTCGTTACATTCAATTTACTTCGGCCGTGCAAATATGGTCCCCGTCGTTTTGAAGATATGCGCGGAATTGCCTACGTTCGAAGAGGCGGAATGAAAATTTACGGATTTAATACACGAAGACTCGGCGATTCTCTGGCGCGAGAATTTTCAAGCCGGGGCCAGCGCTATTACATTACCGTTTCATTTCGACCTTTCATTTCTCTTTTTCATTAAGGTCTTAATTAAAATTGAAGCAATTCACAATAATACACGATGAGCCGTTGTAAATCTGGGAGAATTTAATTAAATTTTACAAAATATCGTAGCGATCTAAATTATAGTCGGTACGCTGCTGCGGTTACGCTGTCCAATTGATTCAACAATTTTCTGCATGTTACTCGCGCTATTATCCCGAGAATCCCTCTTATAACAACTACTCTACGTTTAAAGATTCGCAATAAAATTGCAAACCTAAATCAATATATCTCAAATTAAACAAACGTTAACGGAAATTAATTTCCAAAAGTATCAATCCTTTTCATACAAACGTTCGCCTCGATTCTTCCCGCACCTCGCTTAAAAGTTGACCGAAAAGAAGGACTACTACTACCCAATGAAGATAGTTTTTATAGTCCGCGGAAAAATAAAATTCTTTCTCTTGTTAAGCTCCAATTCCGTCGAAAAGAAGCGGGAGCCAATAAAACAATAAGTCGCGCGGCGCGTGGCTCGGAAAAATCGAAAAAGCCGCGGTCAGCCGGGCGGCGGCTGCCGCGGCAAACAAGTGCATTCCGCGCGGGCGCGCCCGCGTCAATTGACCTAAGTGGCTCTACGAGGCCCGTCGTGACGGCACGAGGAAGACACCGAGACCGCGCGTGATCGAGCCCCGACGACCGCTACGCTCGATCGACGTCCACTCGCCCGGATCGAGTCCCAGTTTCCGCGCGCGATATATACACGCACACACCCGCCGCTTTCTTTCCTCGCCTCGTTTTAATAACGCAGCCTCCTAAGCAATTTACCCGGGCTGCAGGCCGCCCCCGCCCCCGTAACGATCGCTCCGCGCAATAGCTGTTTACGAGATCGAAATTTCCGAGAATACGCGCAACAATGTCCCATTGTTCCTCGATTCGATCCATTTCGCGTTTATTTATCGAATTAAATAAATGCCCGTTCGACGTGTATTTCTAATAAAGAGAGAGGCAGAGGGGCGCCGCCGGAGGCTGCTATTGTCTCTAGAAATTTTATAGAACTCGCGCGCGAAAAAATATCAATCTCTTTCCTTCCCCACAATGCTGAGGTTGAAAAAAAAGGAGAAGAGCGCGTGGGCTGGGGATTTATAGCAGTCAAGGGGAATAATTCCGATCGCACGGGGGATCTTAAATTCGACAGTGGGTCGTAGGAATAAAAATCGTCTCTCCCGCGTGCGATCAAGCTCTTCGCACTTGCCTCGCTGAGGTAAAAGCGCCGTCGGGAGCGAATCCGAGCGCTCGAGTCCCATAAAGAAAGGACGAAGGTGATGCGTGATGACAAAAGACTCGTCTCTCGGAGGGTTTCATTTGGCGCGCGCGCACACGAAGAGCAAGGAAAGAGAGCTAGAGAGAGAAAGGCGAACGGAGGAGCCGATCGGAAAGTTGGCTACGGAGGAGGCCCGACTCGAGAGGACAAATATTGGCATTAGGGCACGTCGCCGGGCGCGACGTCTCGGATGTATGGCACCGGCGCGGCGTACAGGGCACATAATTCCCTCCGCCGCATCGGGAGGCGTGTGTGTAATATGCATCGTATTGTTCTCGGGCTGCGGGCGGAAACGCCGCCGACGATCCTCGACAAAAGGATCTCGTGCGCCCTCCCCCCTCCCCCCCACCCGGGCCCCGTCTTATAATGCATTCACGCCGGCACAAAAGGGGTAGGGTGTACAGTCGATTAAGGTGCGCGTCGCGTGACACGCCGATTGAAGAGTTCATTGTCAAGGCGAGCGAGCTCGTCGCTTCTTCCGTTTTTTTTTTTTGTCTCTCCTCCCAGGATCATCCGGAGCTGCAATTGAATACTCCGCTTTTTCTTTAAGATCACGAGAAGACGCAAAATTAGAATAAAATTGAATCTTAAAATGCTTTTCTCGTTTAATTTTAAGTTATGCATTTATTGTTAAATAACTGCAATTTTTGCTAACTAGGATAACGTCGGTTCTTTTGAAATTAACAAAGATCCAATTCGCAGTTTTAGTGCTGGCTAAAGTATGAGAGCTGGTCTGCATTTCTATTACTAGACAACATTTTTCAAAGTTTCACACAAATCTGTACCCTGAGAGAATGACAATTACTTAGTCGCTTTATCAATTTTCTTTTTTATTAACGAAACATTTTCAAATTAAAAAGATGGATATCATTTTTAAACTTAGTTATATATGCAAGTTTAAAAATGGAAAACTATTAGTACAAGTTTCGGTCACAGTCAACTGCCAGCTGGCCATCGCCTTCTAACATCTAAAAGAGTTCTTAATAAGTTACAAAGTTCACAGAGTATAAGGGATTGTACCTCCTCAGTAACTGTAAAATTTGTAATAAAAAGTTTTACATTATTAAAACAAAACCGGAAGCTAGAGAAAGCGAGAGAATGAGAGGACACAAAAGGTAGCGTTTATCAGAGCAACGAGAGTGTGACAGAACGAAACAAGAGGCTTCCTACCGCACTCTTCGACTCTAATTTCGGAATTGGTATCCCCAGAGCATCCAGCACGCGGTAAAAAGCGTAACTAAAAAAAACGAAACAACCGCGGAGCAACGAGCTTGCGAGAGGCCCGGGGACCCGCGGGTACCGCTGTTAATGCACAGCGGGCGCGAAAGCGTCGGCTTTGGCGGCGCGCCAGCCGAGGCGGCTTAACGCGCGCGCCGATACCAGGCCGGCCGGACAATTAGCCGAAGACCCAGATCGATCGGCGCGGCAGCTGCGGGGCATCCGTCTTCCGCGCCAGATCGCGCGCGCATCCTCAAAAATCCTCCCGCGCGCGCGCACCTCCGGGGCACCTAAACGCGATCACGAATCGCCGCAACGTCCCGTCGGCGGTAATTACGCCGTCCTGAGGCGAAATTAATGAAACGCCGGGCGGATCGTTAGCCGCGCGCCAGACCCCTCGACGGACAAGCGAATTTTCTTTTTTACGCGGCTAACTCGCGCCTTACGTTGAATTTTTTTCGGGATCTATTAGCGCGTGGGGATGCAAAAACTAAGGGTTTTTGCGAGGGGAATCGATAAGAAAGTTTCCGGATAGCTGCGGGGGTGTAACGGTGACATAAGAATGGACCGATGCGTATCGCTGGTCGGGACTTTGTCCTGTCGGACGTGCGAGTATGTGCGCGCGCTCGTGTGTTAGTGGAGATGTACCGATGTCCACGTTATCGCGGAAAGTTCGACCGTCATTTCGCAAGTTTCGCCGGCCTCGACGGTGCCGTTTCTTAAAAATTATCGCTCGACGAAAAAAAAAATGGCCCTCCGCGCGTCCCTTTTGCATTTTATCTTTCTTAGAAACTTTAATAACGTTATTAAATAAAAGAAAGAAGAAAAATAAAGTTTACGCTGTACAGTGAAGAAAGAGGTATAGTACATAAACAAGTGGAAAAAAGTTGGACAATATTTCGCTCGTGAATTTCTTAAGGCACGTACTGTGTGCAGCGCCCGTTTGAAAGGCCAAGAACATTGGTTCAAACAAAATTTGTGATAAACGCATTTTTCTTAAGTATTATTTAAGCGTCATAAAACATTCTTAAGTGTCAATTTTATTCGTCCCGACAATGGCGGCTGTTTCATAAGTCCTCCATTCAGAGCACATCGCGCCGGCGATAAAAGAAAGGAAAATACATTACACACACACAATGTGTACACAGAAATTAAATCAAAAGCTTTTTTTGTAAAACCATTAAAACGAATTGCTTACATCCTCTTGCTCAATAAATCGTTCGCGCATAATACAGTCAGTTTTATTTTTTTACTTTGCAGCCTCGCATACTCTGCGCATAAACTATTCGATCGTACGAATACTCTTGTTAAAAGTATCCGTAATTAGGGTAATTTAGATACTCAATTATAAATAATTAAAAAGTACTCAGGAAACTTTTCAAAAAGTTAATTTTTTTTTACGCCTCTAATGGAACGACCTTTTCTTTCAGTGTTGCAACGAAGATCCTAATGAATACCCACCAAACGATTCTATTAACCCACGAGGGACTCCGTTGGGCAGGGCTACTCTGTATCTTCGGCGAGTGAACAAATCGGCGCCGCGAAACGAACGTTATCGAAGCGCGCGGTCATTTGGCTGTACTCCCTTAATTTTATCTCCCGTTAACGAGGCCGCGAATTTTCCGACGGGCGCCGAGTGTCGATTCGGCGCCGTGCGTGATTCATTCGTAATGAGCGCGCGCCCCCGCGGGGGGTTCGAGATTAAGAAAGTTTTCTTTTACAGCGGAAGCGAAGCTCCGCGGGCGTCATTTTGTCTCGCGGCTTATAGTGAATTTTCGGAGGGACGGGGGGCGAGCCGAACGATAACGCGAATTTGCCTCTCGTTGAATTTCATTAAAACTTCGCCGCGATCATTTTCCATTGTGTTTTTTTTTTCATTTGATTAAAAAGTTTCGCCGCGATCGAATGACTTTGCGCGCAATGATTTTGCAACGTAGTACAACTCAAATTAGATTTTTATTAATCGAAGGTATACCTAATATCCGTTACTCTCATTTCGGACGAGAAATTTCAAAATGAAAAAACATCCTATGAAATTCTCGTGATTCCAACCAATCGATTTATTTACGACTGCGTGTACCATCGGGCAGGCAAGAAAACAAAAACACGCCGAAACACCGCGTGTATTTACATTTTATTTATAAACTGAAATCTGCATAGACCCGGCGCGTAATGGCCGGTGGGGAAGATCGCCCGAGCAACGGGAGAAAAAAAGAAGAAAGGGAACGACTTGGGCGCGCGCAAAACCTCGAGTCCGAAGTCTCTATCTGGGCGAAAAAAGGAAGGAAGCGGCGGAAAGGCGCGGGCGGAGAAAACAACCGAGGGAAATAAAATCGCGCCGTCACGTGCGCGGCGCGACAAAACAAGCGGAGCGCGCGCGGTGCCGGCAGCTGCGGTCCCGCGATTTTCGGCCGTCGTGGATCAAAAAATTCCCTCGGTATATAAGTATATATATTCGAGGTAGATATAGAGCGCGCGGCTGCGAGGGGCGCCGCTGGAGAAATGGGGAAAAAATGAAGGAGCGCCGCTTCGGCAGCCCCGGCGAAACTTTTATTCCCGACGAATGGAGTAGACGCGCGCCAGGCCGCCTTCATGAATGTAATTTCGGCCGCTTCAGACACTGTCCCCGATATTCATTCATTCAGAAGTACGCGGATGTTACAGTAGGCTAGAGACCCGCTGTTTCCTCCTTTCTTGTCGCTCTCTACATTTTTTTTTTATTTTACTTCCTCAGTCGCCAGTGGAAGGTATATATTTTTGTTTCTGCGGGGGAAATTTACATTTTCTCCCACGGTAAATTATTAATATTGCGCGCGCTTTTGCGGGCAAACTTCGTAATCGAAAAGTACAATTGGCGAACTTTAAAGTTTTAAATAGCGCGGGAATTAGGATTGTTATTTCAATATCCTTTATGGTTTGCGAGTTTCGTGAAATAACACTTTCACGATACTGCGATAAAACATTTCTCATTAAGCTTAAGTATCTTAATTCTTTAATCCATTTAACAAATAACTAATTTTTTTTACTACCTATAATTTTTTCAAGCGGCGTATTCATATCCAATTCAAAGTTCCGGCATAAAAGAAAGTATACGTCACGACATAAAAAAAGTGCGTCACGAATATTTGTATTGTCCCCGAGTTTTCCCTACGCAAGTATAAATCGAACGGAAACAAAAGTCGAACTAATTTACCGGGTCGCCTCGTTCTTATACGCACCGGCAAAAATCCCTTACTCTCGTTGAGCAGTGACCCGAGCGTCCGCGTCGATCCCTCCCTCCATCACGGCCGTAATCTCGATAAACGCTATTTGATCCGCGTTTGATCCCGATCCGCACGAGGAGCCTTTTACCTCGTTCGGCGGGGCTTCGCCGGCGCACGACTCCGTGTACACACGTATAGGGCGGCTCGGTGAAACCAAGCGAGGCTCGCGCCCGAGTTCGCCCGTTTACGCACCGGCGAGGAGTGCGGCCCTCCGTTGCGCGCGCGCGCGCGCGGACCTCTAGGTCCGGTGGGAAATCCGAAAATCCCGAGATTTCTGGCGGAGCGGCGACGTAGCCGGCGGCCAGGGGGGAGAAATTTTTTTAAATTGCCGCTTCTGGCCCAGTGCGCCCGGCGCCAGCCTCGTGGGGATGGGGATCCGAGCATTTTTCATCGCTTTCAGCGGACGACCGGGCGGGGGGCTGCTTTCTTATACCGTTTATTTCCTGTTTTTGTCGATTTGTTTTTTCGCTTTTCGTTTCGCGAAGTACACCGACTCTTGATTTCGATTTAGATAATTTATTTTTTACATTCGAGACGGTCGCAGGGCGAATGCGGAATAAGGTGGGTGCATTTTTTTAACAAAGGTACGTCAATAATGTAAGCTTCTTTTTCGAGGGTTTTTTTTTCTCCGAGTGCTCAAAGGGGAGAGGCCAAATCCGATCGAACTATATTTTCGATATGTTTTGATGTTGCGAAGAAAATGGAAAGAAGAAATAAAAGCGCGATATCAAAAGATAATAAAAATATACTACTACTGACTAGTACTGCACGGTTATTCGACTTTTTATTGTTCAGCGTAAAATTAATGCTCGATTTGATATAGGTATACGAGAATTACCCTAACGTATTTCTCCTTTTTATTAAAAAATTAAAAACAGCTTCAACTTTTATTTATATTTTAAAGTATATAAAAAAAGCTCCTTTTCCATTTCACGTCCAGAGTAAACAGTTCTTTTGAAGCGACCTTTTCGAGCAAGTTTATTCAATAGATAAAATATTCGAAAAGACTTTTCGAAAAAACAAAGAAAAAATTGAGCGACCTTATCGGCGAGCACACTAGGCGCCTGCTGTACACCAGCGCCGGAGCAAGACGTCTTTTTTTCCAATTACAACGTCTCTCGGAGCCGGGCGACGCCACGGTCTCCTTTTACTGCTCCGTTATTATTGCGTCGCCTCGAAATATAATGGAAGCTCGGCATCGAATTTTAATGCCGCCCGACGACTCACATGCCGCGCGCATTTTCGAGGAAATCAATTTTCATTAATTTTCCCGTCGTCGCGGCCTCCTCTCTGTTATGCCACCGTCGCGCGACTCTTGTCTCTCCCTCCATCTCTCTCTCGAAATAATTTCGCGAGCGAGCCGATTGTGCGGCGAATGCAAACAGCCGGTCACGCGCTCCGCGTAATTGCGGGCTCTCCGCGGCGAACTTCGCCGCCCGCCGGTAAACAGAGCCGACCGCTTTTTTTTCGACGCTCCGGCGCGGTATTACGGCCGATCGATCGAAACGAAACGGAGCGCAATCGCGCGACGCGTCTTCTGTGACTTTGGTACTGTTTCTTTTATCTCCGAGAGGAGAGAGAGATTGGGCGCTTTGGAGCGTCGGATCGGCTCGATGGGTCGCGTTATCGGGGTGCCCGAATTAATCGGGCGTGAACGACCAGAATTTTTGTGGTAAATAAGATAGAGCCGGCCGATTTTTGAAGTAGAGCTAATTGAAATTTGTGTAGCCACTTGTGTCGTGCTAGCTTCGGTCTCGATGACTTGCCGTGAGTGTCTTGTGTATTTTACTTTCAATTACGCTACAATCATGCACATCTGGCGCCTGTTGTTACGTACTAATTTTTCCAATCGTGCTGATAAGCCGATTGCTATCAAGATTTGACTGCCGTGAAATATATTCCATTCTAAAGCTTGACATCAAAAGTGTAGTTTTCTTTCAATAACATAAATTTTTTTTCGCAAATTTTTTTTTACATCTGTTTAGTAAAAATGTTCGTAAAAGGCGTTTTAAGTATAATTGCGAGCGAGCGATGCTAATAATGTCATATTTTCGCAAGTACTGTAACATCCTCTGAAAATAATTGTTGCAATTCGACACAATTGTTCTATTTTAGTAATCGCACGGGATAATATAAGTATCATAAAGAGTATAAGTTAAATTATTTAATTTTTAAGTGAATTCATTCCGAACTGTCACGAGAAAAAATTTGTAAAAAAAATTCGCTGAAGGCTCTTTTTAAAGGTCACCAGGTCGCGCCTCCATTCAAAAAAAACATATTTTCCTCTCCCATTTTGGCACGCGATTTCGCAAAAGGCATTCATTTCGTCTGCGCTCAGAGGCAACGCGCGCGTCCTCGATTCTCGCGCTCGCGCGCATCGATAAAAAGCAAATTCATCGTCCGACAAAGGCAAATAGAACGCAGTCCAAAAAAAAACGCACCTGCCTGGAGCGCGATTCCCTTAGCGCGCGAGCCCACGAAAAACCACGGCCTCCGGGGCGACCATCGCGCGCGCGGCGGGTCACACGCCGCGAAATCGAGTGCCACTCGACGATTAGGCGCGCCGGTCTCCGAGAGCCATTGTGTATCGTCGGCGCGCGCGCCTATATCGATCTCGCGGCGAAAACTAGATTTCGAAGATTGAGAACGGCGCCCCTCTTCTTTTTTTCTTCTTTCCCTCGCTTTGCCTCCCCCGCGGCGCGCGCGCTCGATCATGCCAATCGGCGATCGATGCTCTCGTTGTAGCGCGGCGCTCGCCGTGCCAATTTCCGCTTCCCCGGGCGGCTTATTTTTGCCAACGCGGCCCGGCCTAACGCGCGGCACGTAACTACACGACGGCTCCGCCGATACGTGCCTTGTTTATTTACGACGTCGCCGGCGGGTTCGCGCGCCCCTCCGGTCGGCGCGGGCGATCGCCGCAGGCGCCGCTCCAGGCAGACTCCGCCGAGGCTTCTGGGACGCGCTACGGCCTCTCCGGCGATTGCGATCGATTGTATCGGCGCGCGCGGGGCACGATCATTAATTGTTTTTTTCTCGATAACAACTTTTAAGTGCTTGTTTGCGCCGATTGTCATCGAGAGGCTATTTTTTTATTTCGCGCTCATTGATTATTTAAATTAGATGTTTGATAAGCTTCTTTTAGAGAACAGCTGCTGAATTATAAGCCGGTAAACTATATAAAGTATATAATGGCGTAATCATTTTTTATAAGAATAAGGTTTTAATGATATTTTTTTTTAATTATACATATTGTATGGAAAGCGAATTTAGGATTTATATAAGTTTAAGTTAATTTTATTTTTGACAGACGGTCTACAATTAATTTTTAATTTGACGCCAGCTCAAGTAGGTGTGCGTATAGAACCGTTGAAAACTCGGCTCGACTTACGCGCTTCCAGTCGTTTCGCTTTATCGATCCGCGGACTCGATCAATTTTTAACGTCGAAAATATTATCTACAGTTGCATAAGAACCGTTAAATATTTAATGTCAATTATTTTTCCATCGCGCGGCATTCCCATTTTTGTTGCGAATTTCATCGAATCGATCTCGGCCAAAACTACCGCGCGCTTGCCCGAGAAAATTTATAATTTAGCCGCGGAGCAGATCGAGCGACTAAAAGGCCACCGCCTCATTACCATTTGATTCAAACGCAAAATACAAACACGAAACTTTCGCGTAAAAACGCCGGGGAAACTAGCGCGGCGCGTCGTCGCGCCGATCGAAGCTCGCCGCCGCGCGCAAACAAGTCAATAAAATAAATCTCGCATTAATTCGAGCAACCTCTTTAAACCCAAAAAAAAACGGAGCCTCCTTTCCCGTTGAAATGTGCCGTTTTCAGAGCGATCAGCCTCGGCGGCAAATCGGCACCGGTATAACGCCGCTGTCACGTGCGTCACGCGCGCACCTACCGCCGATTCTCGGCCGAGCCGCGCCAACGCGGCTCGCGTGCCAAAAAGTCCCGCTGTGCTCTTCACCTTCGCCGCTTTTTTCGTTCCCTCGGCTCGATTTAGAAACGCTCAGCCCGCGTCCTCGCTCGCACATAGGCGCAGTCGATCGTCGAACTTCGCCGATCGCAGTGCATTTAATTTTTCTGTCTGCATACCTGGCACCGGGGCGGTGATGAACGCCTGGCCCGAGGCGAGCAGCAACGACAGCAGCATGAAGAAGTACCAGGCCAACGCGATCATCTTGACTCACTGGGACTGCAGCTCCGATCGGGGGGGCGAACTTCCTGCACTCGCGCACACTTCCTATAATGGACCGTCCGTGCACACTCGTTCGTCCTCTCGTATTGTTCGCCCGACGTGTAACGAGCTCGCGAAAAAAAGAAACTCGAAGGAAACGAAGGTGGGCGCGCGCGCTCCAACGGACCGGCACGTTACGTTATACCGTTTGTATAGAGGTGCTCGGCCCGAGGGACAGAGCCGAGGTGAGAGTGTGAGAGGCACACGCAGGGAGAGCTGCGCGCGCTCGCTCCGTAGTAGCTCGCTCGAACGCTCCGACTAGTTAGCCAGCGGTGAACTGCTCGTGCTCCTGCCCCACGGCGTCGTAATATACATAAAGTCGCCGAGATAACCCCACCACCGCTTACCACGTGGCCGCCGCCGCCGCCGCCGCCGCCTCCACTGCGCGCCGCCGCCGATGCCGCCTCTCTCCCCCACGCGCCCGCGCGACCGACACCGGCTGCACACTCAGTCGCCTCGGCGCACACCTGAGAGCCCGTTTATACCTGGACTCTAGCCGCTGCTTTTCTATCCTCCTTTCCTTTCCTTTCGTTCGCTTTTTATCGGTTTATTTATTGCTTAATTTAGTGGTTTATTTTATTGGCTAGCCGTTCGTTCAGATGCGTTTTGTTTAATTTGAAGGATGGAAAATTCATTTGAAAATTTGTATTGAGTAGAGTTGTATTGAAAATTAAAGTTTAAGAAGGTAGAATTAGAATTGTTTAGGGAGTTCTTGATTATTAGGAGGCATTTACTATATACTTGTATTATAATGCAGGGTAGAAATTATTCTACTATTGCTTTGAATTGCGCGTAAAATCGCAGAATACTTATATATTAGTTTCTATTATTTACAAACAGAAAGGAAAATAAGTTGAAAAATGATCCAAAACTATAGTTATCTTTGAAATAGATTCAAATGTCTATTGATCTTTTAACAAAAAAAATCACAAAATCAAACGGCAATTCGCACCCACGACTGAAAATGAAAGTGTGACAACAAATTGCATGTGCATTCGCGTGGAGAAATCGGGGAGAGATTAGTTCGACTCGGATTTCACTCAAGTTTAAGTAACGACTGTGTACACAGGAGCTTACGAAGCACGTCAGGGTTGACGATGCGCGCGCACTCTCTCTCTCTACGAGTACCTACTCCCGAAGCTCCGAGGAGGAAATTAAGACGGAACTATATCCTCGACGACGTTCCTCTTCAAGTGCCGCGCCGCCCCGAGATCCGGCTGGCATTGTAAGGACAGGCCAATTCCCGAAAATGCTCTTACAAGTGCTTGGGAATCGGGAAAAGCCCGTAAATTCGGTCGCAGCCGCCGCTACAGCGAACTACCTGGCCTAATTACCCCAGAGCGGGATGTCCTACTGCGCTGACCGATTATTACCGCCGCTGCAAAACGACCCTTTGTTCGATCCGTCCCTCTGCTGCAGGCGAAATAGAAAACGCGTGGGAATCCGACTACCCAAAAGTCAATCGGGTATTACTGCACCATTTCGGTTGGTCGAATTAAATGGATAACATACGAGTGGAGGCGATCTTTCTTTTTATTTTCGCCGCCGTCGCGTAAGAAGCAAAGCAGTCCGAAGGGAGAATCCGTTGCGGTCCAGTAGTCCGATTATTTTCGCGCCGCAAATCGGACCTCGCGCCGGCCAGAGGTGTTGTTGCCCCGGCATTCAGAATGTTTTCGATCGCCGGTGTTGATATTTGCCTTAGGCTTGCTGGCTTTATCGCAGCCTGCGTCCACGTCTGCCGGCGAATCGCCGAGTTTGTCGCCGTATTAACTCGATTCGTAATTATGACGTTGGCTCGTAAAGAAATTTCAAGAGTCGATTACAAACGCATATTAGCTTAATGATAACAAAATTCGACGTGAGTCGCGGTGCTTTCGCCGAGGCAGGTCCACGTGTTTTTTTACTGCTTATTCAATCAAGTTTACGAGTCTCTCTTTACCGGTGTAAATTTGTTATGGCAGCTAAATATACAAACAGGAATATACGAGTCTGTTTCTCTCACGCTTTAGCTTGCTCGCGCGTATCTTCCTTTTTACCGTGTTACTTTTTTTTAATTTATTCGCAAAAGGTTGCGCCTCACGTAGGAGAATATTTCGCTCGACTCGTAAAGTATTCAGGATAGAGGGAGAAAAAAATTTTGCGCAATGAAACGTACGGGCTCTATGGGGCTCCGGGCGCGCATTCCTCGTAATAAGCAGATAGGAGGATCGGCCACCGGGAAGTGATCCGGCGCGTAATCTTTCCCCGTCCCCCCCTCGGGTAATTCACGAACTTTCACCGTATCTCCATCGACGTTCCGCTAGATAAAATTCAAGGTCAATCTTTTCAGCAGGAATCATCGAGTTTTTATTTTTATTCCACCCGCGCTCGTCCTTCTCTCTTCCTCCGCGGGCGCGCGCGGACGAATTTCCCGAGAGCGTAAATATGTTAACGAAAAATAATGAAACGAGCTCGCTTTTCCTCGTGAATTCTTTAAATTCTTATAAATGGCGCCGCGACGCTATCCGCCCCGGAGGAGAGAGAGAGGGAGGAAGACGCGCGGGGGTGGCGGGGAGGGTTGTTACATCGGGCAAGTTCGACAACGCTCCATTAAAAGTTTCCTACGGATACGGCGCGGCTAAATAAATGCCACATCAAGAATGTTTCGAAGTCATCAAAAAGATTTAGCGGGACTGCGGAGGGAATATCCCTTACACGCTCGCTGCGCAGAATTTCCCCGCTTTTATACGCGCCGCGTAATTTACCGTTCAAAGCCTGGCACGGAGGGATCCTTTTCATGTAAAGCGAACTTTTAACCCCCCCACCCCCGTCTGAGTTTCCGACCTGCACTGCGAGATAGAGTGACACACTGGGCGCCGGGAGTTAATGCGCGAAGTCTTGTTTATGCGCGCGAAAGATCGCTTTTCAACCGACAATGGCTCTCCGGTATGTGTGCTTGCGCTTTCGAGCCCCGATTTCACGAGTACCTTCCAGAGCGGCGGCGAACACTATTTAAATGCATCGTTAACGGGTAGTTAAAACTACCTTGGCGTTACAACAAATTCGTATGAGGCAACGTCTGCACACGTTGAGTGTTAATTTGTTTTTAGCTTTATAACAAACCTATACGAGCGTATTGTGTACGTTAACAAAAAATTTATCCTTGTTATGTCTCTTTATTTTGTCACTTCTGACTATTAATAATACTTTAAGTATTTATAAATTATCGCAGATTAGTACTTACCTCGATTCGGTATAATCGCCGCGACAATTGAATTTTTTCTCTTTTGTAATAAATAGCCACTCGAGGCGCGCGATTACATCGAGCCTCAAGTGGACTTCCCCCCGGAGGCGCGAAAACTCTCATCGATCCCCGCGACATCTTTTTCCTTTGCCGGAGCGAGCGCGCACTTTCCTCGACATCGCCCCGCGCTAATCTTGCGTCATTGTTTTTCAGAAAACACCGCGCGCAATCGTCATCTTTCATCACGCCGCGCGCCTGACATCAATCGCTCGGCGCAGCGCGCGTTTTCCAGATAAAAACCGGGTACAACGCCGTAAAAAATATCACGAGAGATCTAGTTTGCACCGCGAGCGCAAATGCACGCGCGCGGAGGTGGGCGGGGAGTGAAATATGCAGAGCGGCGGGGGGCCCGACGCGGCGTTACGCGTCACGCGCACCGCGTTACACTCGCACCTTATATACGCCCGTATACGCGCGCCACGTGCCGCTGTTGCGCTATCAGCCGCGAGCGGAGCAGGCAGGTATATAGAGATAATGCGAGCGGACGCGCGGCCACTGCCTCGCGAACGCGCGAGAAAAGCCGATGATTCACGGGAGACGAGTTTTTTTTTTCGCGAGCGCGGCGACGCGTATACGTCTTCCTTTTTTCTCCCTCTCTCTCTCGCCGCTCTCGACTCCGAGTTCGCAGGCCGCGATCGATCCGTATTTGTTGGCCGGTTTCGCTTCGATTGGAAGGTTAATGATACGGAGGATTGAAGTTGGGAGTTTCTGCGGCTCGCGGAGCGAACTTTTTCCTTTTTCGATGCTACGTCGGGCATTTAAGACTTGTCGCAGCAATGAAAATTCTATTCGAATTTCATTTAATCCGTAAGTGCTTCCATTTCACATAAATAACATGCGACCAGATTGTTTGCGTTTCTGCGACTGAAAATGGTTTTTTCGAAGGTGTACTAAAAAAACTGCTTTAAATTTCGAATAAATTTAAGCTAATTAAAAAAAGAATCGTAAAGATAAATCATTAAAGCCACTAATGTCCCCCATCGGTTGTGGGCTCAGTTAATCATTAATACAACACCGACATATTTAAATGAGTAAACATCGAAATTAAAGCATTTAACCATTAACGCGCGTGTGTTTGTACTAACCCAGTCCGAAGGAGGTAATATGCGTATAAGGTGTTCACGTGACGTCGCGGAGCGACTCTTTTATTTGAACTTCGCTCCTTGAATAAAGTGTTTGCGCGTCGTAAAGATATAATAACGCGTAAGCGAGAGGGGCCTCACTTTCAGCGTACAAGCACAATCTAATCTGGGCAAATCGACGACTCAGGTGTTCCTTGAAATTATTATACTCCATCGGTGATGCAATGCTCGCGCGCTCGATGTGCTTATTACATATAATTGAAACTGGAAACGGGAGGGAAGGCCTCAACCTTCGCCTTTAGCGCAAACGATAAATAACGATGCGCGCGAGAAGTCACGAATTCTAGCGTGAAAAAGACGTATAGTTATTGACCGAGACTATTTCGAAACAGCATTAAGTTTCTTTGTAGTCGAATAGTCAATGGTAAGGAAGCATTATTAATTGACTGCCTCAATTGCCTTTGTAATTAAGTTCAGCGATCGCATCGGGTTCTTACTTATACATTTTTTTTTAAATCTATATTATTCTTTGTTATCTGAAATGAAGTTTTGTCAGTCGCTAGCACCGCTGGCTACTGTTTGTCGGATGAAAATTAACGAAATTGAGTTACATTCCGTTCGATTCCACAAATAAGCGCTTATTTTCAGTGCAACGTTTACATACTTTCGAGAAGTTTGCACGCTCCATAATTCGCGAATACGCGAGTTCAAAATTAATCTTGTCAAGCTTAGAATCCCGACACAATGGCTCCGAAAATAGTTCAAGAATGTTTGCGAACGATTACTTTCACTTTAGTTTTATGTGTTTTGCACTGCGTTCACTATATATACTTCGTAAAGGTAGTGGACAAAATTGCAAACGATGCACGAAACAATTTGGAAGAGCAACTTTTTTTTTGTCCAACCGCACGAAGAATTTTCTTGTCTTTTTGTAGCCATTAAAGAGAAAAAAGTCGCGTTCACGGTGTAATGATCGAGCATTTGAAATTTGCGCGTTAATTTTTGCTCAATGATGCGGTACGCGCACTTACAAAGCAATCCGGAACTTGGACGATTCGATCGGGACTATTTTTGTGCGCGCAATTCTACACGAGTTACTTGTTAAGAATTGATTTTCATTTGAAAGACTCAAATGAAGTTTTCACAGACGCTCGTAATGGTGCGCGGCTCACCATGCCGGCAAGTTTTTATCATCTCGATCAGAAGTAAATTCAGTTTTTAGTAAACAACGAATAAAAAAGCTTAATTCAACGAAACCTTCTGCGCAAACTCATTTGCATATTCGGTTCTTTTATACCGAGTCTTTTTTTAAAAATAGACTCCCGCATGTGGCGCCGAGAGAAAACACGGAAAACGTGAGTACACTCACGCAGCGCTTAAACAAAACAAAAAAAAAAAAAAAAAAAAACTTGCAGAAACTTTTTAATAATATTTTACTAATCAAGAATTTACCATACTTAACCAATTCTAATCAAACTCATTCTTGAAAAAAGTTTGATATTCTTATAGACTGTTTTAAAAGATTAGAAAAGTTCAGAAATTTTTTTTTTACTTGAAATATAAGTAAAAACTTTTAAAAGTTTAAGTCCATAAATAAAACAATTAATTCTTTTAGTCTAGAAACCTAACTTAAATCTTAACATCTGAGAAGCAGCTATCGATTGCTAACTCACGTGTAAATTTAGATCGCAAGAACCGAAACTAAGAACGATATCGATAAAAAAAAAGTTATGTACCCTGCAGCCGAAGCGATATAGATTATCGCGCGCGACGCAAATTTACGAGCGCAGCACCGGTCGCGCGCTCGGTTTCCCCTTTAAAAGCACCGGTCGCGCGCGCCCACCTCGTCGGATAAAAAGGAATCGTTAAAATTCGCCGGCGCGAAATTAGCCCGCGCGCGCGCCTATATTCCCATCGCGCGAGCGATCGACTCCCCGCGCGTCACTTCAACGCGCGAATTATTCACGACAAGCTCCGCCGGCTCCGGCGTCGTCGCGCGAGTTTGCGCAACTGTTCAATTATTTACGCAACGGATCCGTCGATTCGTCGCCGATAATATTTCCCGCGCGACGTCCGCCGGGTGTTGCTCTCCGCGCTCGCCGTCAAGGAGAAATTAAAAAAACTGGGCTTTTGACGAATTTTGATTTATTAATGGGTAAAACGCGCCCCCTCCGTCTTGGAAATGGAGTGGGCGGGAAATATAGGGGGTGGTTTGTGCGACGCGTTGGTTTTCGCTTTTTGCACGGCTGTCGATTGCAGAAACGCATTGTTCGAACGGAATTTTATGTAGCGTTCATTGCGGTTCGCCGAGGGCAAGTATAACAAAAATTAATGCGCCGCTCGTTAATCCTCGGTCGGAGATTGAATCGTTTGCGTCGTTTCTCTTTTTTACATTTTTAATTGTTCAGTCGAATAATTGTAAATTTATACAATTGTTTCGCGAAATCCGTTATTAAGATCTATTTCAGACGGAATTTCTCGAGTGCCCCTTTTTATTTCAGCGAACTTTAGAAAACTTTTCTTAAGACCAGTTGGCAAGAGTACAGACACAATTAGTCCTTGAAGGAAGATGGAAATTTGCACATGAAATTGAACCGTATTGTCGAGTTTTAAAAATGTTCTAGATTACATGCAAATGCAATTACATTTTTTTCTTTATTTTTCTCGTGAACTAGACGCCTTCATTATTTATTTTTCAAGAAGCAATACACAAATAAAGCAAACTAATAAAATAAAGTCGAGAATAAAATATTGCATTGTATAACATTTTGTAAAGTGATTATTTAATTGGAATTACCTAATTCGGGTTTCTCGAGTGTCTGCAACGACTAATTTAATTATAGTTCGTTTACCCCAGGTAACAATTTGATCTGAAATGATGAGAATATCTACCTGGCTTGCATCAAGCGTCATAAAATTTATGAACCTCATCGATCGTTATAAATCAATTTCCAACGAGTCCCCCGTCGTCTAAATTAGAACGCCGTTGCACGACGAGACAATGGAATAATAAACGACGAAAAATAAACGTTCCTCCGAAATCTCGGTTTTGTAAAATATCTTTCACGTTCTTTCTTTTTGCCTCGCAGCGTAGGCAAAGCGAGAATTTATACGGACGATCGAGGAGTTATATCTCGAAACTTATTAACATCGAGAGTCCCTCATTTATCTCCGCGGCATACATCGGCCGTCTCGCCGCTTATAAATCGATACCGGCAATTTCCCATCGGCTCCGCGCACAAAGCCCGTGGCCGTAAAATTTTCTCCTAATAAAGACGAGCGAGGAGGAGCCGGGAAACTTTTCGCGCGCCCGGATCGGCGCCGAGGCGAAAGAGGCAGGCAAGGAATTCCTCTCAGCCGTAGTAAATTTTCCGAATTCACGGGGCTACGTGACGCGCGGTCCCTCCCCGTGAACGCAGGAGGAAATCCCACCCCTCGCCGATCGGGCGCTGAAAGGAAGCGAGGGGAAAAAAGGAAGCTGTATCCCGGGCGCAAAGCGATGACAGTGGCCGAGCTCAAATGGAGGCCCCGCGGCGGCGTCGCCGTTAATTTCTCCTTTTCCCCTCGTTAAGGAGTTCGTCGCCGAAGTCCGCGGCGGTAATTGCTCCGTCGCGCACATGCACACACCGCGCGCCCGTAATTGGCTGGGAAATCCACTTTCTTGCACCACCCGCCCTCGCCTCCTTTTTTTCCTCCGCGACGACGTAGATCGGGCTCGTCCTATTTTTTTTCTCTCCTTTATAGCGAGACCGCCCGGTCGGCCCCGGGGGCGAACATCGGCGAGGGCTTTTATGGGCCGGAGGGTCGC
The DNA here is from genome assembly GCA_900480045.1 of Eurytoma adleriae. Lineage (NCBI taxonomy): Eukaryota > Metazoa > Arthropoda > Insecta > Hymenoptera > Eurytomidae > Eurytoma > Eurytoma adleriae. The sequence continues at coordinate 59,270 of UXGC01000585.1, read as the reverse complement.
GGACGAGCCCGAGGAGGTACAGACGGAGAAATGATATGGAAGCGTGTAATGGTCCGCGCGCCCTGCCAATCGAGATGAAGCTTCGCGCAGAATCGTTTCGAGTGGATTGCGGTTCAGATGTTTCGCCGGATTTAATTCTCCGGCTCGTACAATCATGTGGCACAGTTTCCTTTATTTTTTTTCTTTTAATCAAGTTTCCGGGTGTATTTCGACCAACCGCGTCGATCATTTTTTTAATACTGCAAAAATATCTAACAGAAAAACATGTAAATAGTGCGAAAATTTGAAGTTTGATTGTAATCGCGAAGAAAGTAATATGTAAACGATTGAAGTTTTTTCTGTAAGGCTATCGTGCCAGGAAGCGCACTGCAAGTATCACTTGTATTCGATAAATCAAATGTAATCAAAAAGCTTATCGTAAATTGCACTCTTCGATACATAATTTCGACATTATCTTTTTTTCTTCAATTATTAAATAAGTGAAATCACTCGGTTACTATGTCAGACCTTCGAATCGTTTACAATGTAAAAAAGTTAGATTACAATGTTTGGACTAGAGAATCAAAGCTTTGATGTACGTCACCGTCAAGGATTTAATGTAAGTTTTATTTTTTCAACGAACAAGCGAATCACGATATCGAATGGATTTTAATACAATTTCCATTAGCGAGTGTCAGATTTGATTTTGCTTTTCTTATCGGCTTTATCGCGTTGCACCCAGAACCATTAATTTTCTCTTCGAACTTGTCTCCTAACTTCGCAGCTTTTAGGGTAGAGCTAGAATTACCCAGTCAGGGACTATATGGACGTTATTTCACACGCTTGGACAAGTGTACATAAAAACTAATGTACTGGATGAAGGTGGGACGAAGAAAACACTCTGACCTGCTGTCGAGGTGAATTTCACGAGTAATTTTGCACTAATGCATATTGTCTACGTTTATCAAATATAATTGCTTTCTTTCATAGTATCAAGTATTGGCAAATACTGCAAAGAAATAAAAGCTGAAAGGGATGTGTTTATTCTTGATCCAGGGACAAAATCTGATTTTGAGAAAAATCACTGTCATAACAATGATAAAAAATAATTTAAACTTGCACATTAAAAATTATTGCGGGGATTCTAATTGCGTTCAGTTTAGTTCACGTGGCAAATTGCCATAAAACTAAAGAAAACTTTTGAAACTAAAATTTCATTACTATTGTAAGTTAAATTAGGTAAAATATTAAGTAACATTGCATAACACAATAAATGTCCTCTTTCTACGATTCATCAAATTCTTCCGAGAAAACATGCAAATTCATCCTGTCACGCAGGAGAAATTCACAGAAACACGGGCTTTTCCCGGAGGCTGAATTATGTCTACCTAGTCAAAGAGTACCTCATTAATAAGCCATCCATAATGGAATTAACAAAAAACAATCTTAAGGCATTACTACTTATCATCGCCTTCACGCTTTCATCGGCGAATAAGAATCAGCCGTTGAATGTCTGTACACATAGGCAGAGCGCAACGCGGAAACTGGCTTTCAATTTGCGCGATATTCGAAACATTGCGGAAATGACGAAGCTCCTTCACTCCCCCGAGTAAACATTTATCGTTTGCTTAAAAAATCTATTAGGCTTTTAATAGCTCGCGACGTCGTTATTTCGCAGAACGCATATTGTTTATATTTGTTGAGTGGAATTGATAAGAAATGCGCTCGAGCGTATTTTTCTTATATTGGAATCAAGAGAAATTGGCGCTAATTATGTTTTATGTACAGAAACAGAAATGATAAATGGTGGCGCATAAAACTTCTCAGCGCCGCTGTAAAAAGCAATGAATCTTAATTAGCGAACCATAATCAATTAAATGATGATATGCGCGGGAATACGAAAAACGTGTAATTGTGTCACGCGAACGTTGTTAAAAAAAACAATAAAATAAAGAAATGCCGAGGTAAAATTAGTCAGTCGGTTAATCCCTTTTAATCGTCCCAGTGTAATCAATCAATAAACAGTTTCTCCTTATTCAAATGTGACAGTAAGTTGAAATTGATATCTAAAAGTGAAAATGCTCGACGAAATTAAATTTTTTCCTTTAATTCGTCTCTAAATAAATTTCTATTAATTAAACCCCCCATCGATAAAAGCTAATGAACGCACCTCATTCTTCGTGAAACTAAAAATTCGTTAGCGCTGTCTTTGAAAATAAAAAAAAATGACATTAATTCCTTAATAATTATTTTACTACATTAAACGTGCGCTCAATTTAATTTCCAATCATCCGCGTAGGCGGAATAAGAAAACAATCAAGTACACTTAAAGAGACAATAAATTAGAAATGAGCTTTTGAAGAGTGACAGCTGTTTCTTTATCTCTCATCTTATCGCCTCCCCCGACGTTATCATGCGCGTCGCCGTGTCACTCGCGAGTTTTCTCGATCGCCCGACGCAGCGGCTCTCCTCTCCCCGCGCATCTCCACTCGAGTAATACGTATCCGCACATCCGAAAACCGAAACGTGCAGGCCGAACTATCGCGCGGCCAAAGTGCTTCGCGGCCGCAACAATGGGTCGCGCGCGACCCAAATTCCCACTCGACCGGGCGCGCGCGCACACGTGAATCGCGGGATCAGTGCTATATATACACTGCTCGCGGTAAATTTGCGCAAAAAAAAAGAGCGCGGCGTGTGTATGTACGTAGCGTCACTTCCGCCGATCGCGACGTCGCCGCGCCGCTGAGGTCGCGGTTTCGCAAGACTCGCGCCGCGTACTTGACACCCTTACGGAACCACCAGTCCACGCTCATTTTTCCTCGCTCGGCTTTCTTTCGTCACCGTCGTCGTTTTCTACGAGTTTATTCGCGCGGCGCCGGCCGCTTTGTTTCTTGAATGAACAAAGTTAATCAGGCTCGTCATATACGTGACAGCTGATTTTCCGCGACTACGCGTGGGCTTTTGTTTGCTTTAAACATTTATTTCCAGGTGCGTTTACAGCTGTTCAAGAATTAGCCGTTTGCTCGCAGTTGCCGAGCAGTCGATCCTATTTAGTTGTAACTGAATGCAAGTGTATAATTAAAGCGGTTGACGCAATAAAAATGTTATTTTAAAACAATTGAATGTATAAAAAATAAACAGCGGTTTTTTCTTTGCAGCGGCAAAGTAACTTTTGCGAGTGGAGGGGTCAAGGACGGCGAAAGTAGCGAGACGAAACCTCGTTAGGTGTTCGTCTTGAGGCCGGCCGATTTTGCGACAGTCGAATTGAACCTGCACGACGGAGGAAAGTTTGGCCGGCCGTATCCGAGGCTAACTTTGTTGGCCGCTCGGATAGGTAGTAATCTTGCGAGACTGAACCCTGATAACCCGATCACGCCACCTTCCACCAGCCTCCTCGCGCCGTAATTTGATTCTCGATTCCATTTGAGCGTTATCGCCTTCACACCTTGGCGCCCGCCCTGCATCCCTCGCTACTTGTAAAATGCATTCGCGCTGCAATTGGACGGCGATCGGCTAATCAAGCCGCAATGCTTTTTTTCTCCGAATCTAGAAAAGAGGTCTAAAATTTTTTAAATCCACATTGTCCCATTAGAATTTAGTAAATTTACTTTAGTAGATTAATCTTGATCTATTAACCCCCTTAAACATTTATTCATATTTTATTTGTACGATAAAAAAACTTTATTGCTCGATTACATTTAGCTAAATAATAACATTTTCTGCCTACATCATCATTGCTCTAGGAAGCCATGAAAAAAGTAAGTGTAACGAGAAGGAAGGTAAAGGCCATATTGCTGATGATAGTGCGTCTTCTCCAACTAAGGGATCGTCCCAATAAAACCTTGATGGACGGGTTCTCTCGAAAGTTATTTTTTATGCAGTTTCCGTGAAAGGCATTTTTTATGTATTCACCGTGAAAGCCATTGCGCATGCGTTCCTTTACCTGCGAAAAGTTTTCCTAAAACGACGATTTCCTTCCTTGCAAAGTGTCCACATCTGTGGCCGTACATCAGGGTAAGCTCAATGTCGCGTTTAAGCGATCCTCTTTCCTTCGGAATAAATTAATTCTTTCAACTTTGATAAAAAAAAATAAGAGAAACTATTCTAAAATGAAAAAAGTATATTTAATTGATTCGATTTTTTTATGTTAGATTTTTCTATAAATTGATTTTCGGATTTACATTGAACCTTAAATGACAGATCGAACTTTAACGATCAAGTTAGCGTGGCGGAAGTATTATATTAGTTAAGTTCAATTGTCGGTGCGTACAATCGAGAAAATCTACATGTGAGCAGTACCTTGAATTCGTATCAAACTGTCAATAAGAGTACGCATATTATGATTCATTATTTATTCACGCTCTTAATAAAGTTCGTTGTTCTCGCTTTCTGCCTTACTCTTAAATTTAACTTATACATTGAATTATATAATTTAAGCATTATATTAATTGGTCAAAAAATTATAACACGAAAATAATAAAATAAATTATCAATTCACGATTAACTAAAATAGCTCCTAATTTACATGACCCTCACAGTTCACCTTTAATTCAGTAGATTAGAAAAACAGTTACAAGGTTAATCAAACATTTCATTACGAAGTCAAGTACATTTCTGCTACCAAATGAAAAAAAGTGCAAAACACAACTATATTTTACGAAGAAAACAAGGGAATCCTTTTAAAACATCTGTAAGAATTCACTTCTCTCCGCGAAAACTTTATTATCCCGCTGACACGGATATTCTTCCTTCGGTCCCTTCGTTTTCTTATATACTTGAGCACCTTCCCCCCTTCTAACAATATATTCACCCGTCGTCAGCGTCCTCTTCATTCCCAGCACGCGCATAAACACCAATATCGAATATCCGCGAAAAAAGTACGAGCCGAGCGACCAAAAAAAAAGCGAATGATGAAAAAAAAGGGCATGCTACTAAAAGAAGCCAAGGAGCTACAAGCTCTTCATCTCGTTCCTGGCGCGACGGCTCGTGCACGCGCGCGTCGCAAGAAAAAAAAAGGGCAGCCCCGCGCGCGCCTCTCAAGCCCCGCGACGTCGTGAAATTGTCTCGAGGAGTAAGCGAGCGCGGGATAACTTATGGTGACACTTGACACACTCCTAGAGGCCCGGGGCTTTAACGAGCCATCCAGAATAAGACTAACGAGCATCTCACATTTCGCATGATGTATTCGCCGGGCTGGCCGAGCGTCTATCCGCGGCCCCGGCGGGGCTGCACTCCGCGCGGCCATCGCCGCGCTAAACTCGAAACTTCCGCGCGCCGTTAGATGGATCGTGCACGAGGGGGTGCCTGCACCCCCGCCGTCCCCTCGAGCGAGCGGCACAACTTTTATATCGGCTGGCACGTGCGCGCGTCAATGCGGACCGCAGAGTTTCATTTTTAATTTTCCTATTTTTTCCCTCCCTTCTTTTGTTTGTTTTTTTTTCTTCGCGTTCCTTAAGTTTGACGCGGGAAAAGTGCCCGCGGGAGAATTCATTTGCGGGTCGGTCGGAGTCGATGAAAATTTTATGAAAATGAATCTTCTCGCGGGGCGGCGCGGGCTCGCGGCGTGATTTATTGCGCGCGGGGAAAAGTTCGGGAGTGCCTAATAGTATGCAAAGTTTGCGCGCGCTCTCTCTATATTCTTTTAATATACGGGAGCCCGATGCGTTCGTCAAGATGAAAATAAATTAGACGATCGGCCGCTGGTCCGAGCGCGGGGGCGTTTCCCTTATAAATTAGCCGGATGATCCATAAAAACGGCGGCCCCGGCCCTTTAATAATCCGCCTTAACAAATAAAAATCGAGCCATTTTTCATCGTCAAGGCGCCCGCAATCCTTTCATCTCGGAAGGAGATAGAGGGGGGGAGGAAAGGAAGATATGGCACATTCCGCAATGTATACAGCTTTTATATACGACATCGCGTTGCGAACTGCCGCGTCGAAGCGTTTCGCGCAAGCACCGTATAACGCAGGAAGGCCCTCCGTTATTCATATTTATGTACCCGGACCACTCGCCCCCGCAGGTGAATCGGACGACCAGCTATCCGTGCACCATGTACGAGATCGTGTCGCCCGTGTACGAGCGCGCTTATACATTATAACATTTATTTTGCATTTTGAGTTTTTTTTTTCAAAATCTTGGAATCTGGCTACTTTGGTAAAAAAGAGCGTCAATTGTAATTGTTTTTAGAGAGGTAAAAAGTGCGCGAATTCCTGTAGAGGCGAAGCACGCTTCAGTCCTCCGTAGTGGATAAAAGTTTGATAGCAACGATTCGACAAGACTTTGAAAAACAATCGCTTTAATTAACACAAAAAATTCTGGAAAAGCTGACCTGATTTGTACTTCGTGCGATTCTGATACAGAGATTGAAGCGGCTTAACGTTACAACTTCGTCAACCTGATGACGTACGATGTCAAGGAGATACTTTTTATGAACAAAAAATAATAATACAGTTATACAAGTCAGACGTTAATAGATGAAGTACCCACCTGCGGTCACAGAATGCGTATTTGTTTTCTTGTGGTTACGCGAGTAAAAAGCTTTTACCTACACAAATTCAATCTTGTTCTTAAAATATCATGTTTTATAAAAAATACTAAAATTCTGCTAACAGTAGATACAGTAAAGACTCATGCAATAATCCCGTACTTTTTGTTAAACTCGATAAAGAAAAGAAGCATCTGGTCAAAAGTTAAAAGTACGTCAAAACGTCCAACAAATATTTCTATACTTCTTGCTCGATGTTTATCCAAGTTTCAATGGACATTTACAAATTCTAACATACAGCACGTGGTGCTCTCCATCGCAATAACTTTAGTCCTACCAATTTTATTTTTTACACGAGGGCGCGGCAAATCGGGCTTTTCTCTACGTCGGCGACCGCGAAGTTATCGTGCGTCCGGGCAATTGGAGAGGCTCGCACGCGGGCCGCCGCGCGCGGCTAATGCCGGGGGGTTATACGGGCGCTCGCGCGAATCGCCGCGGCTAATCGCGCGCGTGAGCCCTGCCGCACGCGCCTGCATTAAGTCGAACGCACGTGGGAGGGCGAGACGCACGGTATACCGAGGGTGGGAGATGCGGGGGGGATGAAAATTAGTGGAGCTTGTTTCCAGGAGGGCGCGCGTGCGGCCTATCGATCCCTCGGCTAATTGAGCGTTTCATAATTAAACACGATAATGCCGCTTGTTTCAATTGTGCAACTAATACGTCCAGCGCGCCGATTGTCCGGCGCCCTATACGGAAATTCGCGCGCGGTTAAGGGGGGGCGGTAATAGGGTCGCGCACGGTTGCAAGCTTGACCGGGGGAACGGGAGCGGGATGCGCTCCTTGGCGGAGTCGCGTTGGTGTGTTTCAATTTATTAATGCAAAACTAACGCGCCGAATGAATTATTGCGCAGTAGATAATAATTAAGAAGAAAATATGACGGCAATTAAGCAAAGCTTGGACGCTGACTTTATCAATATTTTGCGTTTACGTAGTCGCTTTAACAACTTGTTCCGTTATTTTCTTAGATAGTGTACCGGCGACGGTTTTATCTGTGATTTAGCACTCTCCGTCGGAGGGGCGAGTGGAAAATGATTAAAAATTATTATTAAAACGAATTGATTTTCAATTTCGCGTGACGGGTTTCTTTTTATCTTATCTAACGAGGAAATAATTATATTATTGGATGCATGAATTGAATCAGTGAAAACGCTTCTATTTTTCGCGATATCCATAATTGATTTAATTTATTGCCAGAATATAGGGTATTAATTTTTTATGACAAGCCTTAATCAACATAAATGATAATAAAAAAGCATCCACTCAAAGTATTGGAAATAAATGCTTATCGGCAGAGCTATTTTTTAAAATCCTTAGCGAGAAATACAACAGCGTAAAATTGCCTTAATCTCACGGCGCTTCGCTCGCCGAACGGGTGAAAAGATAAAACGAAGCGGCCGAGGCACTCCTGGATGGAAGGTACGGTGAAACCAAGGAAACGGTTGAAAAGCTGGCTTCCCACTTAATACATTTGCCGTCGTCAACTACGTCATCCCTAAATATCCGATAAAGCGCAGGGTAGCGCGCGGGCACGCGAAAAGCCGGGGCCGCACGTCTCACGGCCCATAAAACTTTATCCCCTTAGTCGCGCGCTTCCGCCGCCGCGATAAGGCACAAGCTCTTCTCCAAAAAAACGGGACACGAAAACTCGCGAGGGCGAAGAACAGAGGATCGAGGGCGGCGAATGCAGTCGAAATCGAATTTCCCAGGAAGAAAGGGGGGGAGGGCGAACGCTGCATCTTTTCGCGCGCGCAGCTGCGATTGACGAAATTGCAGCGTCGCCGATCGATCCTCCCTCTCTTTCTCTATCTCTCGCGGCTAAATATAATACACGAGGAGAGAGAGCGAGGAGATCCTTTTTCCGGGCTGCGTGACGCGCGCCGGGGGACACCCCGGGCGCAAGATATTGCGAGCGCTGCACTATTTTCCCGAGATGGAGAGAGAGGCAGCCTCCCTCCGCCCGCGCGGACGACGTCGAGACGTTCTACGAGCCTTTTTCTTAGCGCGGTTCCTCGCTCTTTGTCGGGGATCCAAAGGCGATCCCGGCGACATTTCGCCAGCTGGGTTTCATCCGATACCCCCGGCCCACAAGTGCGTCGCCTTCGGCTCCATTCGACTCCGGCGCGTTTTTACTCGACCGACGGCTAAAATTTCAGCGCGGAAAAGAGACCCTTTTCTCGCTGGCGCGCTTTTACTCGGCATACCTGCGAGTGCGAGCGGTTACGTATATACTTCGACTTTTTTGCTTCGCACGGTTTACGGTTGACGAAAGCATCGGTCCAGTAGTTTACTTTGTAAGGGATTTTCGGTGTTTAGAAATTTCAGGCTTTATGGATTTTCCGCGCGGCTTTCGAAGCTTTGCGCTCGCGATAATCCTGACGATAATCTTGTATTGCAACTTTGTCGGTTAATAAGAAAGTGTGGTATTTTCTTATACGGAGACTTAATACTGAGATCAATGGTTGTTTTTTTAATGTCTACGATACTTCGAAACAATAAATTTGAAACACATGCCATATTAATATTATAAAAAATTGATTAATATAAGAAAAAGTTGATTTTTTTTATACCCAACGTCTTTATCAGTCATCGCAGTCAATTTTTTATTATTAATTTATTCCGAAACATCGATGTTTTTATCATTTAGTTTCTTGATTTAATTCAAGATACGTTTAATCTATTTTTGCCCGTCAATCGCATCACATCCTGATCATCATGCAATTCCTTTAACAAATTCTATTATAGGCGCCACCTTCCCGCTCAACAAAATAGATAACGCCTTCTTATCTTTACCAAAGCATCTGTATAAGCAAACGCAAAAAAACGTATCAGTACCAATACCAGTATCCGTATCGTATCGTACCCTCTTATAAAATTTAAATTAAACAAAAAAAGAAAGAAAGAAAGAAAGCTTTATAAAATCCAAAGATACGACGTAAATCGCGAGAAAAGGGCCATGACAACGGGGAAGAATGAAATTCCGCGCGACTCGTCGACCGCCGACTTTAAGCCCTCGACGTCGGGCCGCTCTCATCCGGGATCCGCGGGACGCGCAAAGCCTCTTTCCCGCGCGCGCGAGATGTGCGCGCATAGGCTAATGCACTTGACCGAACGAGGACGCAGCTTCTCGCGATATTCGCGCCTGATACGCGCGCACGTCCGAGTCCTCGACTCTTGCATGAAAATTAATGCGCTCCTTTCGCCGACGCACTCACCGCTCGACATGCTAATTCCCTCGGCGCTGCCGCGCGCGAACTTTTCCTCGAGCTTGCGGCGCGCAAGTGTATACGCGACGATAGGCGCGCGATCGAGTGACCCGATCGATATAGCGCACCGTGCTCCAGCGGGTTTGACGCTTCGACGCGCGAGAAGGTACACAGTCCCGCCGGGGCGGCACGTAAAGTTCGGCGGGTCTGTTTGCGCCCGCTAATTTAATTAGGGATCATTTATATCGCTCGGGGGTGGGCGGGTGGCGGCTAATCTGTCGCGAGCGAGTATAAACCCCCGGCGTAAACCCCGGCCTCGGAAAAGACTCACGCACGCCGAGGCCGCGGCTTAACCCGTCCGGCAGGCGGCTCCCATAATGCGCCGCGGTAAATTTTTAAAGGGATTCCGACGAATGGGCTTCTCGCGAAATTAACTTGTTACGAGCTCGCGCTCTTTGTCGCGCCGGGGCTAATTAATTGGAAGCGATCGGAAAAATTTACGGCGAGTCGCGCTCTAAAACTTTTCATTTGTCACTCCGCGCCCGACGAGGTATATATAGAAAATCGATAAAAAATAAAAAAAGAAAGTTCGAGCCGCGAGGAAAAAAGAAATAATAAAAGCTATGAAACTTTGAAGCGGAAGGGGACGACCGGCGGCTTTTTTTCTTCTTTTTGGCCGGGCAATATTTATCTTTTTGATAAATCTTTGCCACAGCTCGCCCGATAAACATATATGGCCGGCCGACGCGCTGCAAAAGTAGTTTCACTCGATTAGAGAATCGCGCGCGATGAACGGTGGAAATGACGATAATAAAAAAAGAAATTCCGCGGCCAGCTTTCGCCGAGGAGCGTTGACCTTTGTGTAAAAATTAAACGCGAAATAACGGCTACTCGCGACTTGCTGCGACGATTGCCATCTGCAGGGAGTGCCCGCGTAATTTGAACGCGGGCGGAGGAGGGGGGTGATTGCGGAGCGAGTAAATCGTCCTTTCCAAAAGGAGTCAAAGCATTGTCCCTTTTAATTGTTGATATCTATCTGCTCGGTGGAAAAGCCATTGTCTTGCCCCGACGAGCGCCATTTGCTTTCGACGAAAGAAAACTTGATATTAAAGCGCCACTCCCCGCTGCTCGTAAATATTAAAATGAAGCAATTATTGTGCAATTGCTTTCGGTTTCGCAAAATAAAAAATCGAGAGACTTCG
>UXGC01000585.1:29436-47546 GCA_900480045.1 Eurytoma adleriae | reverse complement strand
ACGTGTACACGTGCAGCCTTCCGCATCGGGGTCTCACCTTAGAGATTCACAGCCCGCATGCCTAAACGAACGAAAGCTCCGCGCGGAAAGAAAAGGATCATAATTGCGGGCGGCTGGCAGAGGCGCGCGCCTCGCGTTTATTACCAAAATCTAAGAATAGCATTGTTTGCGCGGCTCAGCGCGGTAATGCCCGCATTGTCTGCCGTCGGGCCCCGCGCTCTCAGGCATACTCGCGCTATCCACGGCGCGTTCCGCCGAGCAAAAATACACCATCCATATTCATGCGGGCCCGCGTGCACGTGTCACTCGCGGAGATGCTGCGCGCAAAACAATGCGCGCTTACGCATCTCCGAGTTTAATCGCGCGCCCGGGAGAACAATTGCGCGTCTTCAAAGAGAACGAGGGTGAGAGGGGGGACGTCTCGCGGACTCGCGGAGCCGAGATACACCTCCGCGGCCCTTTTAACGCTTCGCAAATGAATTTCGCGTTTGTGGCGTATATACCTCGAGTTGAGCGTACTTCTCTCTCTCTCTCTCTCTCCTTTTGAAGAGTTGTACCGGAAATTATGACGGGCCGCGGGGGGACGTTCAAGCGACGGGAACGCAGTCGGGAGAGGTGGCCGCGCTCGCAGCTTGTAAATTGCGTTTTATATCAATTAAACCGGAACGGGACACGTAATTTCTTTTATGGCCGTGCATGTGTAAGCAAAGTTGACGCACGCCGGGATGAGTCAAGGGAAGAGCTGATGCGCTTTCTTTATGGAGCGCGCTGTTTTCTGCGGATTGTTTTCGCTACTCCAGGAGTCGGCCTGCACGTGTACAAATTCTCGTATTGATTGCACTATCTGCGTAATGACTGCGGCTGTGTCAATAAGCGATTTTTGATTAATCGCGGATTATGGAGCGCTGAAAAAAAAGTTTACGAAATGAAAAGTTCATCGAGGTGGAGAACGAAGAGTCTTTTTTTTTGCGCGATGTGAAAGTTCGCACTTAAACCGGAAAGTATCGTAGAAGTCGATAAAAAATTCTTCAGTGATTTTGAAGAAGGGAAATGTAGATCGTGGATTTTACGTAGAAAGTCGACGTTGAAAGTAACGTTGAGAATGAAATAATTAAGCAGTAACGACTTAAAGCCGCGATAAATATCCCGGCCGCGTCTGTAAAGCGATTAAGTACGGTAAAAGTGAGATAATCACTTTGTCTCCTCATTTTGGAATTAGCAGGTTATTACATTAAATGCTAATAAGATTCCAGACGTTCGAGGGCGCACGGAGGCAGGAGAAAAAGCGCTGAAACATAAAGGAGATGAGGCTTAAATACGTCGCGCTTATCAAATAATAAGTGCACTTTGGCGCGCTGCATACAAAGAAACGAGACCGTAAAGTGAGCGCTGGCGCGCTTGAAAAAAAGGGATCGCAGCGTTAAAGAACGACGCTCACCAACGCGGACTGAATACATATTTGCCGAATTAAAATTTTAATAAAAAGCAAATATGTAAAAACAAGCATCCGCCGACTCTTTAAGCGAGGAATTCAAATTTCCCGCTTGCCCCCTTTAAAATAGCGTCGCCCATAAACGCGGAATTAGCAAGTATCATTGTTTCCCGAGGCTCGAATTTTCCCGGCATCAAGAGGATCTCCTCGACGGTAACTAAAAAACGCTAGAGAGAGAGGGTGAGAGACTGGATCGCATAAGGGAGTCAATTTCCGGCCGGTGTATAATCGATATCGAGCGGCACGGACTTGTCAATTCAATGAATTCGTTATCGAAATCCAATTCGGACGGTCGCGCCCGGGGCCCCGCAGAGAAGCGCGCCCGCGCGTGATTGATTGGGAGGCGCGCGCGGATGAAAGAGGCGCACAATGGCCCCCGTCTTGCCCGTTATTAATTGGAAGAAAGAGGAAAAGCGATCGGCGCGTCGCTATATCTTGAAAAGTTAATCGCCCGGTTGAGCCGATGCGTCGCCTATACCGCTGCGCAACGGCGCTGCCTTTTTTCTCGATTGCGCAATGCTATTTTTCTGAGGCGCACTTGGTTTTGTGCGCTTTTTGAATCGTGCAGCCTTTTTGCGGGCGGATTGCCGCGCGACTACTGACAACTGCGTTGCAGTTAATAAGATTAATGTTTTGATAAGGAGGATGTGTAAACAGGTGGATGAAGTAAGAAGAGATTTTCTTTATTCGACGCATTAATTGTTCTTGTATTATTTGAAATTTGACGTATGATGTAAAGTAAATGAAATTTTGCACTTTATACTCAAAATCTGTTCAAGTCCTCACATATAGAACAAGTAGATTTTCAGTTAATTTTTTCCGTAATTATCTAATAATTTTCGAAAATTTCCTTTCATTTTAAGATCAAGGAAAACTCTACTCTTAAAAACTTATTAATTTACATTTTCGCTCGAAGCGAAGCGCGCTTAGAATGTCAAATTTTCCGAAAAGAGCACCGAAAAAGGGAGCTTGATAAAGCGGTCGACTCTCTTTCGATTGCGAATTCCAGCGATATAAAACAAGCGCCCGCGCTCGTCGAGCAAACCCGAAGCAATCTGAGATACGGTCGAGATCGAAGGTCGGTCGACAATAAAAAAAGGGGTTTGACGCTCGAAAAATTTGAATTTTCCGAAAGGCTCTGTGGAAGCACTAGAGGCAGTCGCGAGGTACATATACCTTCGGGGGTCGAGATTCGCAGATATCGTCATTCGACCTGTCGCGTATCACGTATGCGCGGTCCGGGTATATCGGTCACGTAAATCTTGCCTGTCGATTAATAGACCCCACCGCGCGAGCGGTGGCAACGGCGGCGGGTATAAAAGTCAGTGCGCTCCCGGGCTCAAAGGGAAAACGCTCACCTTTTTCCCCGCCATTTTAAATGGGAGGACGTTTTTACCCGGCGCGGTCCGTCGCCCGCTGAAACGGACGTTAATTTCGATGATATCAAAGAAAGCTCCCGGCCTTACTTGAATTTCACTCGCAAATCGGTATTGATAGGCATTTAATCGAGCGGGAATCAACTTGAAAAGGCTCCTTTTTTACATCGTACTTTCGATGTAAAAAAGATCCGATGTCTTTTAAATTGCGCCGCTATCTCCGACTATCGCGATGCTAATGGTCATCGGTTTACGTCGGGGCGCGGATCTCCCGGCGAGATAAACTCCGTGCCGCGGGATTTTTTTTCTGACTAACGCAATGATTTAAAGATGTTTTTGTTTTGATAATTAATTCGATTCTGTGTCGCAGGCCGTGACGACGTAGGGTTCGTTCGATCGCTACAAAAGACTTATGTTATCGAGACGAAACTGAAAAAAGATTGAAAAAAGCGTTACCCGCGCTATATTTTAATCCGCGTCTTTTCTTCGTATCCAATATTTTGTTCCGCATGTATGCCCGGCAACTTCTAAACTCTGACTCACGCTGATATCAATTTATTTCTTTTTTTTACCTTTTATAACTCCATCCTATGATTTACAACAGTTACTTCACATCTGTAAACTTTTAGGTACAAATGATGAGTTATTGAGAAAACAGGACAGCTCGTTGTACGAAGATCTTCATCAAACAAATGTAGGGAGGATAGAACATTATTAAGCACTTCAGAGATTAGTTATAGAAATGTCACATCCGCGGTGGAGTTTATAAACTTAAAATAGAACGCGACACGCCAGTCGGTCTTTTATTTTTAGCCTTTGATGAGATAAGCACCTTGTAAGTACACTGTACTCACCGTTGAGATAAAATCTGTATAAAAAATTTTAATAATACAAAATAATGTTAATAGTAAAAATAATTTTTTTTTCAATTTGAAATAGGCTAGGGCCATTCGTATGTGCACACTGTTAAAAAAATTTATTCTCAGCTATCAATAAGTTGTAATCTTTTAAGCTTGTAAAATTATCTCTAATTCATAGAAGTCCTTGTAAAAAATTACATTTACAATACCCCAGTGATAAAAGTCTACTATAAATTATGAGTGTAATTATTAAAGTGCATTACTTTAAAGGTCAAGAACAATGTAATAAAAAATCATACTTATTAACAAGGTATAATAAATAAAATTATTAATATCCTCGCCTTATAAAAGTTTGGAATTATTGTTGAAACTCTTCTAAAAAAAAATAAAAACGACATCACGGACATCGACAAAATTGCGTACTACGGATAATACCATGTGTTCTTCGCGGATCGAGCGAGTGTCTTCCTCGTGCATAGTGGCGGAGCTCGCGCATCGGCACAAACAAACCCACACGCGTTCTATAAATATACAAGCGGCACACATAGATTGCGGGAAGGCAAAAAGCCACCTGTTTACCGTGTCGCCACGGGAAAAGCCGTCGGCGAAAAATTGCGAGAGTTTGCGTCGCGCGCCGTCACCGATCTGTTATTCCCTACTTGCTGTCGATACAGGTGCATAAACCCCTACCGGCTCAGGGTTACGACACACCGCCCGTACAGTGTTTACTCGAAACGCGCGCGCAGATATTCTGTTCTCCAGTCGATCGCACCTTTTTTCTTCCGTTTTCGAAGGACCGTGATGGTTCGATAATATTGATTTTTCTTGGCTGGTGTCGAGGATTTATTCGGGATGAAAATAACGAGAAACTGCACGGATTTTCCAGATTTCAAAGTCGCTATTCTCGAAGCGCTGAGTAAACGTCGCTTAGCTCTAAGTTGCAAACTTAGGCTCGACATGTAATGCCGTATGAAATATGCAGATGTAGGAAGTCACTTAAGGCTATTGCATTAAGTAATGGCAGAGGAAAGAAAAATATTTGTTGGGGACTAATGTAATTTTTTACAGAAATCATTTGATATTTATGCACTATTATTAGCGAAAGAGATACATGCTGCGAGATAATAAAAGGTGTTTTGAAAAATTGCAAAAATATCGCGTGATTCCGTCATTCGCAAGTTTCACGGTCGATCACTGATTCATTTTCGCGGCGGTGTTTACAATGAAATAAAAATTTCTTCACCGAAGAGCTGCGCAGTTCAACTCCTCAATCTATATTAGTAACGTACAGACCCGTAATGCCGGTACATTAGTGCTGAATACACCCTGCCTACAGCAAGCCAATGAAAATTAACCATCTTTTCGTTCGAAAACAAAAGCAACGTAAAATTTGCCTCGTAAGGCGGGACACTCGCGTCAATCCGACGTATTACCTCCTCGGCCTCCGAGGCAATCTGTTAAAAACAAGCGCGGCGCGGCCTTCCCCCGAAACGACGAACCAAGCCCAGGGGCTTGGCCGTCCTTTTCCCCGATATCGGCCGCACAGGGCTATATCTAATCTCGATCGTCCGCTCGCGCGGATCTGACTTGGGTATTTTTTTTTTCTTTTTTTCTGTATTTATCTTTCGAGTGGCTGTGCATTGTCCGGGGGCGTTATGTCATTCCTAAAGTGCGCGCTCTATTTTCGTACGCTCATCGCGGCAGATAATGTGAAAGCATATGCGCGAAATGAAGTGGGACGTGCTTTTCACGCGACGATATTGTAATGCAACTCTTTATGATCGTCTGGGTTTTTTTCAATATTGTTTATTTTTTTTACAGTCGAACAATTACAAATATCGAGAAAAGGACTTTTCGAAATTTTTGTGGTGATATGGTTATCGACGTTTCTATATTGTATCGCGCGTTTTTTAACGAGGACAATAGTAGGTGACAAAACAAGGTATTCTATTTCTAGAAGGCAGGCGTATTTATAAGCAAAATTATTTTCTAATGAATGTAAAGTTAGCCTTTCTAGTGCAAAACAAATTGTGCGTAATAACTTTTTATTTCGTACAGCTTTAAGAAAAATGTATTCAATGTTAATCATATTAAAACTAAATAAAACAACGATTAAGAATAAATTAAAAGTAATTGCGCAAGGATAAAGAAGCATCAATTTCAAATGACTCATCGTATAATAAATATACTTAATGTTTGAAGAAAAAGTAAATACCCTGCACCTAGTAACTTAAAAAGAAAAACATTACGCCTTTCAATCATTTATCCGTATCTTTTCTTAATTATCTTCTGTACACAATTTTATTAAACATTTCATAATTTTAAAATTTAAATTATAAGATTAAATTAATTCGTACATTTTGCCAGGTGTATACTAAACGTTATGCTCTTAGTTTGTATGATATTAAAATATTTGTTATTTTATCTATGAACTGAAAAAATTATCATGGCTTTGTATAAATACTTATATTATTTACCTATATATTTTGTTCTCTCTCACTAATCCGACTATCTTACACCGCTTAATTACAAGATAATTTCACCTTCGCTATACAGCAAACTAAGCGATCTTTCAAAATCAAAGCACCAGCAGACAAAAAAAAATAACCGTTCGGCCGAACCTAATCGCGCTAATTATTTAACAGTCCCGTCGAAGCGATCGACGATAAAATTTAAGCGAAGAAAAGCGAACGGGCCCGCGCGCGCCGCGCAAAAAGCTGGAGCTCCGCAATTTAACGGATCGTCCGACGGACGGTGCATCGTATTTTATTTTTTCGCGACGATTGGCCGCGATATCAGCCGGCCGCGCGAGGTTTTACAATGCCGGCGCCGCCACCCGCCCGCCCGGCCTCCTTTATAGAGCGGCGCGCGTCTATAAATAGAGGAGATAAAAAAAGGGACGGGTTCGGTCCAGCGATTGCGCGCCCCGCGCAATCTTCGCGACAACCGCGCGAACGTACTTTTATTCGCGTTGGATAAAGGGGATTTGAGATTGCGGCTCGGCGTGGCTTTGAGTAGGCAGTTACCAGGGTGCAAAGGGTGAGGGGTTAACGAGCTTCAAGTTGGTCTATTCTTCTTTTGGATTATTGAAATTTTTCCAGTAATTTAGCGGGATCTGTCTTTTAATTTAAAGGAACTTATAACTTACTTTATCTCCAAAAAGTTTTGAATAATTTAAAATTCCAAAAATATTTTAGTATTTTCAATTTTACTTGCAAAATTTTAAATAATAAAAAAGCACTACATATAGTTTTGATTTTATAAAGCCATTTGTTGTGTTAAAATTTATGAACTGGTAGTTTTTTTACGGTTTATTTCGATAGGATAAAATGAAAAATATTTCTCGCGTCGAATATTGATTGATCACGTGCAATTGGAAAATGACTCGCATTCGGTACTCAAAGTAAAGACTATTGAAATCCCATTTCGGTTAGTATACACTAATCTTCGTAAAATCAACATATTTGAGATTCCTTATTTTGATAAAATAATTAAGCAACATGAGATTCGAATTTCATCAGTTTTTCCTCTTTTTGCATATAAATGATCAAAAGAAAGTGTGCATTATTCTGGTATGTTTGTAAGCGTAAATTTAAATTAGTATTATATGGTTAGATTGTGCGAAACGCGTGAATTAAGACCCGCGAGATAAAAAATAAATAGGGACAAACACGGACTGCATAGTTTTTATTTTATGCCTCTGCGAACAGAATACTAAATTCGCCATTGTAAATAATTTATAAAGCGCACATGCCTTCTGTACATGGCAGAGAATTGTAAGCTAATGCTGTGGAATTTCATTGTACACAATAAAGCTTTGGCATTAATAGCCGGGCTCCTTTTCTTTCGAGTCGACAGTGTTTATATTATAAAAGATTATTTTAAACAATACTGTTATGACATTCCTATTTAATGTTTCTTTCATTGTAAATTTAATAATTATATAAGTGTACTACTTTTTATTTAGTTATCGTATGAATAACGACTCCTACGATAAATAAGAGAAGTAAATGCAATGTGTGATTATAATTAACGTTTTGGAAAAGATTACCTAAATAAAATAAATATGTGTTCATTAAAAATTTGAAAATAAATTAATTATTACTTTTTATGGACACATGTAAAGGAAAATAAAATTGTTACTTGTTTATCTGTAACGAGAAAATTTTATGCACAGAAATTGAATAAATGATGCATAATCGTTACCACACGTGTTATTCTAGTATGAAAGATGATGAGCACGTGCCACTGTCTGTTAATCGAAGGCATCGTTATTTTGCACGTTTTTCGCATTAACACTGATGGCTTGAAAAAGTGGACCCATCAAAAACCACTTTGAAAAGATTATCAATCAGTATATTAATAGGAGATATCATGAAATATTTATTTTTTAAATTTGAAAATTGCCTGATGCTTCATCCAGTAATTTGGTTAAATTTATAAATAAATTCAGTAGTAGTTGCTCCTGCATTATGCAAGTGACATATTTCAATATTTAAAGAATCATCTTTAAATAGGACAATTGAATTCAATTAAAAATTATTTATTATTTTGAAATTTATCAAAAATGTGCAAAGATAAAAATTTAAAATTACTTATGAGAGAATTTATTGACAGGAAATGTTTATATCATTACGTCGAAAAAAAAGATTTTAATCGGTGATATCAATAACTAATGAGTTTATCAGCATTCACTATATTTAGTTTTCGATTACAAGAAGCAAAATTTTTATAAACACGATTGTAAACGTTATATCGTTATAGGGTATTTACCAAGTGAAATTTTGTTCTTATTTGACACAATATCATTTTCATTTTATTGAAGTGAATTTCCTGAATAAGATATTTATATATATCTGCAAGTACTGATTCATGCAAGTTATAATAAGTTCATTTATATTCTTATACATTTTCAAATTTAATTATTTATTATTATTGCCTCAGCTAGATAAGAATATTATAATTTACAATTAAAACAAGGATATAAAATTTTAACGATAAAAAAAGCATTTATTTTATTATAACGTAACGAAAACGTTTTATTTATTTAATTTTTATAATTAACTAAATACGTACCCGCAGATAATCTATTTTTGGAAATAATATGAGCGATGTGCAATACATCGGCCGTAAAATAAATGTCACAAGAGTATAAATAAAACAGAAAGTTTATCTGCAGTGCAGCTTTTGATGCAAGATTACGCCGAATCGGATTTACTTGTAAATTAAAAGTATGTCGACGCGTTATTTTATTATAATCAGAAATGAAGCTTAAATCTAAATAGATAAATATCTTTACCCATTGTTACTCGATAGTTACGATAAAATGAGGATAGGATACTCGCATGCAATTTAATATTGTTTAAAATTAAAAAAAAAATCAATCAAATGGAGTTTCTAAGGAAAAGATGAAAGTAGATATTAAAGAAGTAAACAATACGATGGTAATGATTATGCATAAAAATCCATTTTATTCTTACAGTTTAATAAGATGAAATCATACGATATAATAAGTTAAGCGTAATAAACGCTTGAGTCGTTTATATTCGTAAATAACACGCAGTTTCACGTTTGAAGTTAATACGCACATATATCTTTTTCTCCTTGTAAATAAAGTTCTTCTTAAAGAAAAAGAGAAATATGCATCAGAGCATACGTGTAGATGTATCGTAGATGCATTTCCAGGTTGTTTTTGCGTTATATAATAATTATATGACCTATCCAATATACTTCTTTGTTTTTTGTATCTTAATATATAATAACGTCCATGTTTGAAACTTACATAATTATGTAATATTGATTGGTTGGTATAATATATAAACGTTAAAAGGTTGTCAAAATACTAATATTTATTGAATAACTCATTTTCTCCGTATTTTTTTTTAATGAGAGAAAAAACAGTTCGATGATTAATGCGAGAAAATGCAGTTTTCAGTAAACATCCATCGACATCCTTCAGATATTTTTTTTTCTTTCTGCCTCTGACAATTCGATTGTGTATGGCTTTTTTATACATTAATGTATTATGTATCATATTATGCATCATTATGTATCATATTATGCATTACATTTTGATGGATTTTGTTTTTTGCTTCTGAGTACAACATGCATATTTTTAAAGAACTATAACTAAGGTTCGTGTAACAATGTTTTGTTCGACGTGTGATTTCTAAATTTTGTATAAAAACGTTTAAGACATTTCGACTTTTTTCGAAATCAGAGGAGAATTTTTGTTTTATGCCTATAACTGCATGGAAAAGCTAGACGGATACGCAGAAAAAGATTCAACGGATATCGTATCATACGTTAACTGTTTCACTCTCACCACATACATTACTGCAATTATATGGAAGTGAGCTCAGGATCAATTCCTTCGCTACGTTTTAATTTTCTTTTAACAACTTTTCGTAGACACGGCTTACAGCTAGATACCATAAAATTAAGTATTCGATAAGCATATAAAAGGCCATTTAATGTTACACCGCGAAAACGACTTTACGATACAGAGAGATCATGTGACTGCACCGCTCTATGAAAAAAATAGACGGTAGATTGCTGTTTTTACAAATGTAAGGTGAATATATCAAAAAACTTTTTTAATCGATTTTTTTTTATTCGAAAGCCCTCAAATTATTGTACGCCAAAGCAACGTTATATAATTTTCATTAACATTAATCAAATTAAACAATTTTTTGCAAATAAATACGCAAATATTATAATTATTGCTAATAAACGATCACATCATAATTATTCAAATTTTGTATGCATTAAATGAATATTGATCTTTTTATAAAAAGATTATGCTCATTAAAAGTCATCAAACTTAGAAGTTATACCACATAATTTTACATAAATTTGTGTTTATTTTAAGTTTATTATATTCAAATTATTAATATTTAGTTAATAATTATTACATTGATCAATATAATCATTCAATGGTTTTCATAAATTTATTATAACATCTACCATTGAAGTTACCAACTTCGGCAGTGATACAGACAATAATTATACAATTAAAACTAATCGGCTCAATAATGTTTAGAAGATAGTAACAAAATTAAAAAAATTGTTTAATACAATAAGATTAAAAGTACACTATCTAATTACTTTCAATATTTTAGCATTATAATATATATTCCACCTCAAAATGATTCAATTGTAATAAAAAATTTAGGTATATGAATTAACTTTTACAGCTTGAGAACAACCTAAGTTTTATATCAGCTATTGCAAATAATAACTTATAAAACATATTTATGTAGTACTATTTATAATTATCTAAAATAAAAATAAATTACTCGATAATAATTGATTCATATACCTAATAACAACATTTTTCGAAATTACTTTTTCGGACTTACTTTGAAAATTTATAATAAATTATATATTCACTTTAAATTTGCTTAATCGATTTAATCCAATCAACCGTTCATTTTTTTATGCGTGAAACCGCTAAGTGTCATACAGCATAATAGTAATTAAAGAGAATATAAGTTTTTAATAATATAACAAGATCCTCCCTCTCATCGCTAGGCACTCGATTGATACTGATATCAAGCAATCATAAACCTTCGCAATAATAAAGGCTAGTCACAATGGTTTACGTTTCAGTTGTGATTACCTCGTTTTATGCCTCTAAACATTTGTGTTTTAGTCCTCTCTATAAAATACTTTTATTTACAATGAAAAGTGTCATTGTCGGTCATAATGCGACCCATCAATAACGGACGAACATTGCAGAACCTTTTTTACGATACTTCAATTCCTCTAGAAGGAACTCCTTGAATTTTTTTATTTTTTTATTTTTGTCTGGACAATCGGAAATTCCTTCTCTGCACTCGCGAAATACGGTAATTCTACAAGTAATTAGGAACATTGAAGGAGTATACTCGTTGAAAATTTTCTATTTACGTTTAATTTTCAAGTGTCACCTTTATCATTGCGGAGATCGTAACTAATCGTAAGATTGTTCGAGCCGAAAGCTAACTTAAAACCTACACTAAGAGTGTAAAGTACGAAATTACCAGTGAGAATACATATAAAAGAGAGTAACTAATTGATATGATTATTGCACTTAATAAATATTGAAAAAATCTACGATAATGTTTTCAGCCTCTCGTATTATTTTTTTCTTCCTAATTAATTTTTTCCTAAAAATCATTTTAATTGTTCTTTTACATAATTAGATTCTTAAAATCAATGGCAAAAGAGTACTGTATAACTATTATAATTAACAATCAGTTCCCCACCTTGCGTCAGTGTAAATGCGTAGAAATAAATCCTTGACTATTAGGAAAGCAAATTAACCATAAAAATTGAAATGCGTATCTAAATAATGTGAACACTTGTAAACGTTTTTTTTTTCTTTTTTTTTTGACTGCATATTTTACATATTTTTTCTTGTAAAATTTGAATATATTTATAAGTCAATATCACCACTTGGATAAATTCCAATAACTTTGGTTAAGAATCTATTTACATAACGAAAATTGATTTCCTATCACAAAAGCAGAAATGGGCAAATTAGAAGCATAATGCTTTTGATGTTAATCAGAAAATTTATCCACAATTATTTTAATAATTATTCAGTTAATGATCCTTTTCAGATTAAAATTCAAGGATAGAATCTCAAAAATTTTTTTCAATTTGATCAAAGAGATTTATGTAACATTTTCTTTTACTTTTAATAAATTTTTCTTTAAATTTGCATTATATTCTTTAAAAAGACAATGTTATTTAAAATGTTAACATTGCTGTAGCATTTTTCTAACTAAAATCCTTTTTAATTCCTTTTAATACCAGTCTATTCTGTAAAAAGAATATCCAAATTTATATGAAATGCATGTTTTTCATTCAATATTAAATAGAGCTCTGAAAGATATTTTTGATTGTATAAAAGTCTAAAAAAAAAATATACAAAATAAAAAAAATTGTAAGCCGTCTGCCCATCTCTGACATAAGCAATAAAATTCTCCAAATTAAAATTCAATAAGAAATGCGTCAGACAGCAATCATTAGTGTTTTCTATCAACACAAAGTTTAATCATTTTTTAAATTACTCAGCCAATTTGACTACCTTCGTAGTAATTAGACAGGGTCCTAGGACTAACTAAACCGTGAAAAGCAAAGAGCGATAACAAAGGTTAAAATCCCAATCAGAATGGAGCAATAACAGCAGCAGCCTCACCTCTGCTGGTTGGAAGAGGAGCGCGCTCGCTCCACTTATACATAAGAGGATCGTAGCGCTCAACCGTAGAGACTGTTATTTGTGTTCGATAGAAGTTGATTTCTTGTGGCTGATCACCCCCGATTACATACAAACGGCCATCAGCCGCCGCCACAGCTGGATACGATCGACCGACATTAAGTGGAGGAACCATAGTCCATGTGTTCTGGAAATCAAACAATCATTTTAAAACGACTAATTTATCTTTGACGACCATAAATATTTTGTTTCTTGAAAATATTTCCGTGTATTAATATCTGAAGGTAATAAATATCTAATTTTCAATAAAAGTAAAATAATGAAATCACACATATAAAACAGAAAAAAGTTTTTTGTGTTCTTTTATAAAACATCAAGTATAAATGATGTTTTTTATTGCAACTTACTTCATTGAATGAGTATCTTTCAACAGATGACAAAACTTCCTGGTTTTTATTAGTTCCTCCAACGACATACATATAACCATCAAGTATAGCAATACCCATTTGCGAGCGCGGTGTTAACATTGGGGCCAAGGAAGTCCATTCTCTCGTCACTGGATTATAACTCATTACATCTTGACGATGTCTGCTATCGTGCGTGCACCCACCGACAATATATATCAATCCTGCAAATAAGTAAAACATCCCAGTACGTTTAAAAACTGTTTAAATGTTGTTTTCATTTATACATTTAAATAGAAATAATTTTTAAAATTAATTAATAAATTTGCTAAAGAACTAATAAAAGTAATATCGAACCCTCGTATGCGATGACACCCATACTAAAACGGGGCTCGGGCAGTTTTCCGCTGAGAGTCCACGAGTTTGTTATTGGATCATAAACTTCAATAGTACCACCGATGTCCTCACCCACCCAGCCGCCGAAAGCATATAAACAGTTATCCAAGGCACATAATCCAAATTCACATCTGGGTTCTATCATACAAGCTATGGAGGTCCACACATTGTCGCGGGGGTCATAACACTCTCCATTTGCAATAATGCAAGACTCCAACTCTCCACCCACTACGTATACTTTCCCGTCCAACAGAGCAACACCAGGCAGTATTCGTCCTATTTTCATCGGTGCTACCTCGCTCCATGTGCTAAAACAAAATAATATTCATTAGACATAAATTTTTAAAGTTATTGATAAAGCATCGAATTATAAGTCTTACTTATTAAATGTGTCGTATTTGTTGACTGTTTCGTAGGTACTTTCAGCAGGTCTAACCCAACCGTCTGCCGAATGTTCGCGTTTTGATCCACCGATTACTAAAATATTCTTTTTAGCGCAAAGTCGAGGTTGTGTTCGCAGTGGTACAAGGCATCCTTTATTAGATAACAAGTCTTTTTGAATAGAGGTGAGAGCTACTATAAGACTGCCATCATTGCAGTCACATATCACTCGTTCAAGACGAGCCATGGAACACAGGCGCAATCTTATATGACCAAATATTTCAAACACATAACAACGTCTTGCTGGAATGTCATGTGTGATCCAATTATATGCTGCTTGGAAGACCTAAATCAAAATTATTTTCATTCATAAAATACTTTCACTAATGTTTAAAAAAAATTAAATTAAAATCATACCTGAAATTCTGTGTCGATCTGAATGTTTTCGCTACTAAGAAAATGAACTAGGAGTTCCTTTGGCAGATCCAAAAATTCCTCCTCTTGTGATACTCGTGGAAAATTGACTTCAATAAAACGTAAGGCAGTCTCCAAAAGATCTATTCGATTATGAGTTTCTGCAAATCTAAAATTAAAAGTTATTAATTTACATTAATCTTCAAAAAATTGATGTTCAATTCCGTTTTTTTAAATTAAAAAATAAAATAAATATACCTATAAATTCCCAGAGCATTCGAATAGTGTAACTGTTCTTGTAAGTAAGAAATGCAGCTAGAAACTACTTCATCCAATTCCAACATATCAGCAGCTGCAAACAGCTCCTGAACATTATCTTGAGTTATATTAACATTTCCTGTGTAAATAAAGTCTATAAGAATGGACAAGATATTTTCTGATTGAATTGAATGGATTTCCACTAAATCTTGTTGTTCTTCAACCAATCCACCAGTAAACATTGCATTAAAATAAGCACTACTTGCTGACAAAACTGATCTATGCGCTCTGATAATTGTATTTCCAACAACTAAACCAACATCACAGAATTGATTTTTAAGTCTTTGTGAATTTAAATTTCTCAAGACTTTTGGAGCATAATGTCCAACAGCATAAACTGTATTAGAATTGTCAGATGTGTCACTCATTGGCTGTGTAGCAAAACCCATTGCGTTGGAATTTATTTCACTCTTTAATGGAGCTACTGCACTATCAGCCATGAAACCATCAAGATGTCCTTTGTCTACAGCGCCTGAAATAATTAAATAATAGTTATAATAGAACAATCAATTAATAACACAAAAAAATACATAATAAACAAAAATTATATTCAGGAAATTAATTTATTGCAAAAACTAGAACTGTATACTAAACACAAACAGACTAAAAATTAGAATAGTTATTCATATTAAATGAGAAAAACAAATTAATTCTACTAACTTAATACTTTGTGTTTAAGAAAATAAAAAAATTTGAGTGACTTCATGATACAAGAAACACAAACTGAGTGCTAAGAAAGAAGAATTTATTTTGATGAGGAAAAGGGTTGTAAGCTCTCCATTTTAGAAACAATTATGTAACAGTATAAAACCAGGTAGGTACTTCTATTTTCATGCAAAACTATAAGCGAAGCATCTCAAAAACGTAGTTGTGGACATTGACCAATGAATGAAAAACAGAGTAAAAATAGATAATAACATTGAAAAAGACTGTCTTACTGAAGAATTAAGCTGTAATTTAAAAAAAATAAGCCCCAAAGACATCGGAATTTCCTGGAGAAAGAGTGCAAAAAAGGGAATTGAGAACAAGAGAGATAAACAGTGTTATTGATTAGTGAAGACTTTTCTGTGAGGAATTGTATCGCGAGCGTGCCGAATGGAGGATGTCACTGTACTCACGGCATATACGCGATAGAACTTTGTAGACGCTGGGAAATGACTTGGAGTTGCTCTTGCTCTTCAGCCGCATTATTACCACCTCATCCTTCGACCGCCCCGTTTGATAAGTAAAGCGAAGCACGAGTGCACCCGCATGCAGCTCGCTCTATTGCGCTCGCCGAACTTTTATCGTATCTTCGCCAACAAATCAATTACCAAATTGGCAATCACCGCTGTGACATATGTCCGATATCGAGCGCCTGAAGTTCGCGGCGGTGTGTATTCGCGTGCACTCCGAACTCCGAAACTCCGATGACCGATCCGCCACTTTAAATGCGTCCTTGGCTTCAATGACACGGCAATCACATTTTTGATCGCTAGTAGCAACTGTGGGGGATGCCCCAATGTCAACGCCTGTGTTTTGGACGGGCAACGCTGCAGGAATTTCGTCAACTCGTTTTTACATTTTTTTCCTCTGATCCGCCCACTTTCGATATATATCTTCAGCGATTCGATTTAAATGGATACTCTTTCAGTGCTGCCAATGTAAACATACGAAATTGCGCGCCCTTTTGATGATCCTGCATATGTAAAATTTTTTTTATTTCTTTTTATAAAATTGAAAATACTAAGATTTCAAAATGTTTTCATAAATTTAATGATTTTTACTATTGCAATAATTTACAAAAATAAAACGTTAATGTATTTTCGTAAATTGTAGTTTGAACAAAAAAAATCTTAACAACACTTTACAGATACAATAAAAAATTGAATAAAGGAATAAAAACATTATTTAATAAATTGTAAAAACAACTGCAAACTGCAATTGTCGGATTAAATTTACAAGTTGGTACTCCTTAACAAATAACTTCAGCGTAGTCTTATTTACGCCAAAATTATAGAGGTCCAGATTTTTTCCGTGTCGTGTCGTGCTCGTTCGATCGCGTTGTAAACTCGTATATAGGTTAATTTTGTTGAAATTATCGGTGCAATCAAATTATCGTTTGAAAAACAATTTATTTATCTTTGTTTTTATGTTTAGTTGAAGGAAACGGCTGTTAGTCGATCAATTCCTTCAAGAATGACGCGTATTTCGAAGGACAAGAGGTCATATGCGAAGTTTACGGTAAGCTATCCATTACACATTTTTAATGACCAAATATGTACTTCTAAAGAATTGACTTGATTTCTTGTTCATTGCTTTGTTACAGGAGGTCGACGAGCACGACGAATTTCTTAGTCGAATATCAAAAACCTTGTATTACACAAAGTTACCAGTAACAGATTGTTTGAGTTTACCTGTAACAGGTTTGTGCATTCACCTGTATATTTATATCTTGATGCATAAGCAATTGCAATATAGATTCTTTGCCAATTTTGTGCAATAAAACTTACAGTAGATTTTATTACAGAACTCGCTGCTGAGATATTCACTGAAGTAAGAAATGGACAAACATTGGAACGATTAGATGTTGAAGAAGCAAGTCGTATCTCTCGAAATGCATGTGTTTCACCTTGTTCTCTTGTTTTGGCTTTATTATATCTTGAACGATTGAAGGATTGTAATCCAGAGTATCTTCAAACAGTTGTACCTTCCGAATTATTTTTAGTCTCATTGGTATTTATAAACTTAATTTTTATAAAAATTGTTAACAAAAATTTGTTCTAAACAGTAATTTCATTTTAGATGGTTGCCAGCAAATTTTTGCATGATGATGGAGAAGAAGATGAAGTTTTTAATAGCGAATGGGCACATTCAGGTTATTTAAGCATTAAAAAACTAAATCGTTTAGAAAAAGAATTTCTACAAGCAATTGTAAGTAATAGAAAGGCAGAGTAATATTACTATAAAATTTAAGATTATTAAATATAGTTAATTTATTTTATAGAATTGGACAGTTTATGTTCATAATCAAGATTTCTGGCAAAGATTACACAGGTTAGAAAAAGATATAGCATATAAAGAAGCAAGAAAAAGAGGCTGGTTTTCTTATACAGAACTCAACACTCTTCTTGATACAGTTCACTTAGCAGAATTAGTAAATGCAGTATTAAGTGTTTCTTCTATATGTATAGTAACCTATGCTGCAGGGCTAATTGCTCTTCTTGGATCTGCTGTAATTGCTAGCCACTTACCTGGAACATTAATTAATACAAAACAGATGCA